>JAIPRK010000103.1:142723-261999 GCA_025469195.1 Chaitophorus viminalis | reverse complement strand
AACACATTTGATGTTTCCTTTGACCATTGAATTTGAAAATAACTTAGAAAAACAATTTTTGATAATTTTCAATTTTACCAGTCAATAAATTATTATTTAGGTATAAAATCAGAAGTTTTATTATTACTAATATTGTAAAAGCCGGTACAGAAAATTTGGGAGTGGTAATTTTGATATTGGGAGTGCTAAGCACTCCCAAGCCCCCCCCTAGTTGCACCCATGCCACCCGTTCTTTTTTTTTAAAATGCTCTAACTCAAAAATAAAAAAGTGCAAACACTTGATTTTTTTTAATTTATTCCTGATATTTCTCTTTGCTTCAAGGGTGTAAAATGCTCGCATGGGAAACTGTATAAAGAAAGAATAATACATAGTTCTAAGTGGTTACCAACATCTGTGATCTGCATTATCCAAAAATCAAGATGTACAATGATACAAGAAAAATTAACAAACATAGGAATAATATTTATTGAACGTGAATTGGCTTCAAAAATCAACTTTGAACACAATAAAAAAGAACCGCACGGGGACACGCTTTGATGTACAGTAGGTGAACCTTGTTCATAGGTAAGGCCGTTATAATATACGTGTTAAATTTAAATACAATGATAGGTATAACTGGTATAAGCCATAAGGTACCATTGTATATTTGTATACGAAAAACGATTCTGAAAGGATGATTTGTTAGTCTATAAAATATGTATATATATAATATATTATCAATTATCATGTTATATTGAAATTGTAATATTAAGTCAATATTTTCACTTCAAAGGCTTATAAAAAATAATTGTGCACGTGTATTTTAATAATTTTTGAATGACAGTAAGAACAATATCTGTGGAATTATAAAATATTTTTATCGACAATTATGAAAAAAAATTCAAATAATATTTATCGAATATTTCAAATGCCTATAAATAGCTTAAAAAATAGGTAGTAAAATATTTTGAAAAGGAAATTATTTAAAAAAATGCCAATTTAAATAAACCAGTTAAATAACTGGTATAAAAGTTTTAAGTTTGTACGACTTATACTTTTTGAATAACAAATATTTTAAATCATTTGAGGATAAAACATTGTTTTATGCAATTTCGTCGAATTTAAATTTGAGATATTGACAAATTTTTTTCTTGAAAGTTCGTTTGAAATTTTTTATAGTTATTTGAAAAAAAAACATGGATAACTTTGTGTTAAATGCTGAACCATAAACTTCATGCATTTTTAACTACGAAATAAGTTGCAAATTAATAATAAGTCCTCAAAACTTTAGGGGCTTATAAAAAAATAATTTTAATGGCAATTGGCAATAATTACAATTTATAATAAACCTTGTATTAAATTTTCATGATTTTTTGGACATTAAAAAATAATAATAATAGGAAATCAAAATTTTCAATTGTCTATAAATAAGTCAAAATATTTCGAAAACTTAACCATGTATAGAAAACGTCAATATAAACATTTGGTGAATATTTTAAATATTTGAGGTTTTTCGTTTTTTGTCAAAAACTGGTTTTGCGTAAAAATTTCCGTTTTTCCGTCAGTTTTTATGGTTTTTCTCAACGCGTTTGAAAAGTAATGAAAATATTTAACTTTTGACTTGTCCAAGTACCATCTACATTTACTTTCCTTTTGGAAAAGTAGCTTTAAAAGGAAATCGAAGTATTTTTATTGCTCTAAAACGTGATGACATACAAAAAAAAAACACATCATCGTAAAATCAATAGATTTCATCACTCCGTTGAGAATTTAAAAATGTAATAAAAATTATTATGCTCGACGCCTGGTGGTACGCGGAATCGTTTCACGCGTCCTCGGAATGTCCAATAACGCGGACAGTCATCAAGTTCATCACATAATTCGTCATCACTATTAATTTACTTGGTACTATTGTTTTTTTCGCCATGATGGGTTTTTTAACGGTAAAACACGATCAGGTGCCTCTTCCGAGAATTCTTCAAGGATCAATGTAATAACACGTCGTAAACAATATATATTATACTTATACATAAACATACATATTGATATTATAAATACCATTACGCTTTTGTCAATAACTTTTGTTCCAGGGTACAAGAATATAATTCCATAGATCTGTGTGTTCTGACCGTGTAATATGTACGTTTATGTTTACATACTTCTAGGTGTTAAAAGTTTATAAAACCCAAATACACAACAATCAACACTTTAAGTTTAATGAACCATATCGATGCTTATTTTTTTGTTCTATATTCAGTTTAGTTTATTCCGTGTTTAGGTCCGTCGTAGCGCGGTGATATTATAATCCAATAGATTATATCTGCATATTTATATACATTATTCATTATTTATTTATATACATTAATATTTATTATTACGCTAAAAGAAATCTTCGTAGTACCTAATTTTTATCCCTTTTTTTAAGCATATTATGCGCACGGAGGAGTGTGAAGTTTGGTAAAGTTATATGGAGGAGTAGGGAAAGCTAAAATATATTATGTAATATGTATGATAATATTATATGTGCAGGACCGAATTTAGGGGGGAGGGGGGTCAACGGTCTCGTATTGCCCTTAGTGGCATATTTTAAAACTGCCTCTACGTATATTATATTATATATAACATTGTGTATAACATTCCTTATGGATTGGATAATATGTGTTATGGCTCAATTATGTTGTCCCAGAGGGACGAAATTCTAAATACGGCTCAGAATATGTGTTACAATTACAAATACATTTACATTAAAATGATTTTAGGTCCATACTGTCATATTAAGTTTATATAAAAGTAAAATATATTACTATATTTATATGACATATTAATATATTATGCTATTGTAACAGGTTCTTACGTCTTTTTATATAAATTTTCACGAATAGTATTGTAATGAATTACTAATGATACAATATTCGCATGAAACAATGAATAAATAGTAGATACAACAGCGGCTGCCGAATGCCGAAAACAAAATATTTCATTATTTTTATACGTATACGATAATTTTGATTATCGGGTGGCCACCATAAATATATTTATATAATTTAGCATTCCATATTTCCATAATTATACGTTTATAAATTTATAATAATATTATTATTTTATTATCTGTTGCATTTGTAGTGCAGATTGCCGTGTTATAAATTATATTATTATTGTTTTTAGATTCTAAACGGAATGTAAACGGCCAAATGATTATATTGATTTTATAATGATTTGTTCTTTTATTTTATTATTTTTTTGTGTCATCACATTTTGGAGGAGTAAAAATACTTTACTTTCTTCAAATAAATGTAAATAGTACTTGGGAAAGTCAAAAGTCAAATATTTTCAATACTTTTCGAAGCATTGAGAAAAACCATTAAAAAATTACGGAAAAACGGAAAATGTTCCAATTCAAAAACGAAAAACATCAAATACTTCAAATTTTCACTAATTATTTATATTAACATTTTCCATACATGGTTAAGTTTTCAAAGTATTTTGACTTTTTTTGACCAATTTATAGACAGTTGAAAATTTCGATTTCTTAAGTATTTTAGATTCTGAACGGAGTGATGGAATCTATTGATTTTACAATGATGTGTGTTTTTTTTTTCTTTTTATTATTTTTTTGTGTCTGACGACACCTATTTTGGGAGTAAAAATGCTTCAATATTCTTAAACAGCTACTTTAATGAAAGGAAAGTGAATGTAGATAGTACTTTGGCTAGTCAAAAATCTAACTTTATCATTACTTTTTAAAAAAATCGAAAAAAACGATAAAAAAATTACAAGAAAACAGGAAATTTTACGCAAAATAACGTTTTTACGAACTCCATTTTTTTAAAATGCTCTAACTCAAAAACGAAAAATCGCAACAACTTGAAATTTTCACCAAATCTTTATATTGGTGTTCTCTATACATAGTTAAGTTTTCAAAGTATTTTCACATGTTTTGACTTATTTATAGACAATTTAAATTTTCGATTTTTGTAATTTTTTTTTTTTTTTCTAAACACCTATAAAATTTAATTGGCTGTGCGAAAACTCTCGAAAATTTAATACAAGGTTTATAATAAGCTTAACTTATCTTCAATAGAAAATATCGGTGATTGTTTTACTCAAATTTTTTTTATAAGCTCATAAAGCTCAAATTTGTATAAAATGTATCAAAATCACTATAATTTGCAAGTTATTTAGTAGATAAAAATTCATAAAATTTTTTCTGTTTATACTTAAGGTTCAAAATTTTGACACTAGTTTGTCCATAAGCTAATCTTCAAAAATATATAAAAAAATTTCTACCGGACCAAAAGGAAAAAATGTTATGACTGTTTTAAATTTAAATTTTTACGAAATTGCATTATAATTCAATTTAAATATAAAATACTATATTATTATATACACATTTTAGACAAACATATTAACTCCGTTCAGAATCGTTATGCGTATACAGTGATATCTATCATTGCATTCAAATTTAACAAATCCATTGTAATGATGACCTATCCTATAAACGAGGTACACTCCACTCCCAACTGTACAGCAAAGCGAGGCCCACCCGTTCTTTTTTTTTTAAAATGCTCTAACTCAAAAATAAAAAAGTGCAAACACTTGATTTTTTTAAATTTATTCCTGATATTTCTCTTTGCTTCAAGGGTGTAAAATGCTCGCATGGGAAACTGTATAAAGAAAAAATAATACATAGTTCTAAGTGGTTGCCAACATCTGTGATCTGCATTATCCAAGAATCAAGATGTACAATGATACAAGAAAAATTAACAAACATAGGAATAATATTTATTGAACGTGAATTGGCTTCAAAAATCAACTTTGAACACAATAAAAAAGAACCGCACGGGGACACGCTTTGATGTACAGTAGGTGAACCTTGTTCATAGGTAAGGCCGTTATAATATACGTGTTAAATTTGAATACAATGATAGGTATAACTGGTATAAGCCATAAGGTACCATTGTATATTTTTATACGAAAAACGATTCTGAAAGGATGATTTGTTAGTCTATAAAATACAGCAAAGCTGAGGCCCACCCGTTTTTTTTTTTGAACGTCCAAAAAATTTTGAAACTTTAATACAAGATTTATTATAAGTTGTACTAATCGATATGAAAAAAAAAATCGAAATTCGTTTGTCGCACTAATTTTTATAAGCTCGTAAATAACAAATTTTTATGAAATATGTCTAAGTCGTGATAATTTGTAAGATATTTTATAGTTAAAAATGCATTAAACGTTTAGTATTTATATTTAAGGATCAAAATTTTAACACAGAATTATCCATAAGTTTTTCTTCGAACAATTATAAAAAAATTTTAAACGGACTTAGGAAAAAATGTTATGAATGTCTCAAATTTTAATTTGGAAGAAATCACATAAAACAGCGTTTTATCCTCAAATGATTATAAATATTAATTATTCAAAAAGTATAAGTTGTAAAACTTGAATCTTTTACCAATTATTTAACTGATTTGTTTAAATTGGCATTTTTTTAAATAATTTCCTTTTCAAAATATTTCATTAATTTGTAAGCTATTTATAGGCATTTGAAATATTCGATTAATTTCGCTGGGACAAAATACTTGAAAATTGAATAGAATATTATACAGAAATTGTTCTTACTGTTGTCAAAAAAATATTGAAATATAGAGGCAAAATAATTATTATAAGCGTCTGAAAAGTAAATATTTACGTAAAATTACAATTTAAAAATAACTAAATATAGTATATAGAAAATTAGACTATATAGTTATTTAATCACACATAGGTACTTATTCTACACTAACAAATCATGTCCGTTCAAAACCGTTTTTCGTATAAATTTCTAACGTCTTATCCGTTTATTTTTATTATTATGATTTTTCGTAGCAGCTATATATACATTTATATATATATACAATAATATTATGGATTATAGTAGCGTTTCCCAAAGTGTGTTCCGCGAAACCTTAGGGTTCCGTGGGACAATGTCAAGGGTTCCATCAGATATATGGTGATTATTGAGAAAATTATTTTATATTATATTTGAAAAAAATATTATTAAAAAATTGAAGTTGATTTGGAATTGAATACAGTGGGGTTCCGCGAAACACAAACTATTTTTTAAGGGTGCCATTGTCGTTAAAGTTTGGGAACCGCTGGACTAAAGTATAGTCATAGAGTAATAGTACACGAACACGACGCTACGCGGCAGGTCCACTGCAATCAGTTACCGTTTGTATATAAGTGTCTACCCCCGTCGCGAACCGTCCGTTCCTTTTCTCTTTATCAGTTATCCATTCCAATTACGCATTGCTCTACAATTGCATCATGCAAGTATGCAACGCATACGCAGTGGTAGTACTGCAGTAGCGCTCTAAAGTCAACTACAAACAGTTTATCGTTTGTCGGTGTCATTGTCAGTTTTCAGCGATAACAGCCAATCGTCAGCAATAATATTGGTCACTGAATTCCTGGCTAATCGTCACCGTCACCGTCGCTCGTTACTCACCATATTTTCACCAACCTACCCGGTCTGCGGTTCGTACTCGCAACTTTTATGTCAAACACGATGGTACTAGAGATCAGAATGAAGTAACGTTTGGACGACGGATGTTTCGGTTCGGAATTCATTGAATCTGGGTGTTAATACGTCGTTAAAAAGCCTCTATTGTGACCAACCACCACGAATCACGAACAAATATTTTGAATTATGGAGACATTTTAAGTTTTTACTCTATATTAGTAATAATAAACGCGCAAGGTGATCTAATTATTCTAATTAAATTATGTCCCTGTTCATTCCTTTTAAACGGCATTGTGCATCGTAGTACACTTATATCGTCATATTTTATCTTGCAAGCATTTTTTAATTGCGAATTAGTACATTAATTGTTGAAACCTCCCTTCCCCTCTGATCGTCAAACAGTTTCAATATGGATATTACCGATTCCGAAGACGTAAAAAACTTATTGTTGTAAGTAAAATCATAGACGCACTGCTTGAATACTGTTTATTTTAAATGTAAATTTTTTCATAACCTTCTAAAGAGCAAGGGTATACATTGCATTTTTAGTCTATTAGCTATATATATACTTAGCCATTTTATTACCTTTTATTGAATAGTTAGTATAGTTTCACATTCAAATGAATGAATAAAAATAGTAATAATTAGTAAATAATAGTATAATCACAGTCAATGAAACCTATTGAAAAATTCTTTTGGTGTAAGTATTTAAATCCTATATTTGATCAATTGGTTGACTACACCAAAATATGAATTTAAAATATTGTTAAATTTAATTAGAACATTATTACTTTAAAATGAATATATTTATTTATAAAATTAATATTATTTGTGATCACTGATCAAGATTCAAATATATTTTATACAAATCAATTAAGGGTTATTCTTACAATGTCCGGTTAAGACTAACCGATAGAATTCTGTCGGTTAACACATGATAAATTCTTCCGGTTTACGTTATCAGGCACTAACCAAACATTGTAAGAACGGCCCTAAGTCTGTAGAAAAAAAAATTTCATTTGTATATCTATGCTATTTACCATTTAATTTTTTCTTATCTCACCGGGATGAGCTTTCTGCTGTATCTCAGTAGCCTAGTCCAATCCTATTTTCTATAAATTACTATGTTATATTGTTTATATTGAAGATGACACAAAAAGTTATAACCAAAAACAATATTAAATTGATATGGCAACTTTCAATTTCTTCAGATTAATCAATTTTGATTAAGTATGTAGATAGGTAATAGTGTACACGCATGAGTACACATAAGCGTAAATAGAAATCTGAAGCTCAAGTTCATATTGGAGCCATAATGTAGTAAATATATATATGTCATTAGTTTTTTGGGGAAAGCTACACACAAAAGTAGAAATCCCTTCCTCTTATTTGTGCCTATGTACATAAAATAATGATCAAGTATAATCAAATAAACAAATCATTGGTCAAAAAATGTAAGTTTGATATTGTTTGAAAATTATCAATAACAATAATTGCTACCATCATGATCACTTAAGTTAATAATATGATAATCAATTGATGAGACACATTATAACTATGTAAGAAAATTTATTTATTCTATAGCAAGACTTGAATATTTAATAAAGTAAGTAGTCTACCAGAAAAATAATTTACAAAAAACAAATTGTAACAGTTGGTAATGAGCTTAATAATGATCATATATGCAGTTTCTTAAACTTTCATTAGTCAATACAATTAAATCTGGTATCTTGGTCTGAAGTTAAAAAACATTTAAACCAAAGAATTAATTAATAATTCTACAAATATCATATTTTAGAATTTAGATCATGAGAATTATGATCATAATGCCTCTTAGCATTAAGTATTATTGACTACTGAATAGTATAATAATACTTATAAATTAATAAATTATAATTTAATATTATTTAAATTAGTTGTATTTCAGTTGTATTTCTATGATCCTTTTAAGTAGGTACACAATTTAAAATGTAAGCCTGGTCTAGACCATAAGCATAACTAAAGGTAAACTTAGGGGGTTAAGCTCCAACTTTTATCTTGGCTCCTCTGTCGGCTCATCATAATTCTTATTTCCACCTAAAATTTTAAACTATTATTTAGTTTTTTTATTTACAAAATGTAAAATAAGTATTATCATATAAATACTATTTATAATCAATGGCATTATTTATCGTAATTATTACCCAGAAGAATAGATTTATAATTTTATTTTTGTAACATTTAAATGGTGATAACTGGTCCAGTCTTAAATCTGGACTGCCACAGTATGATGATCGGTGTACATGCTAATGCTTATCTTTTTTTCTAAAAATAAAATCAGATTTAACAATATTTTATTTACAAAATTACAACTAATGTTATCTTGATCTTCGTGCTTTGTCATGCGATCTCCAAGACTTGAACAAGTCAAATAGTAAATTGTGTATTATTGTGAGAGATTTGTCAAATGTCCTCAACAATGTAGACATTTTAAAACGATGAGGCTCAAACTGTACCTAATGACTAAGTGTTTTTTATTTACATAAATCCTTTAAATTTCAATTATATTTAAAAAAAAATCAAACGAGTTTGTTACTAAAATAATAATCTATTTTTAATCATTTTATTATTATAATTGATTATTTAATGATATTTATTTTATAATTCATTTTTACATGATAAACACATAAAATAACATGATAACCAGTGGTTCCCAACGTTCTTTTTTAAAAAAAATATATTAAGGTTATACCTAATAAGATCTAGGAAACTTTAATTATATAATATGTGTATGGGTCGGGCAATCATTTTTATATTTTGCCCCATAGTTAACTGAGAAACAGTGATCCAAGTACAAAATTTAATACGAAAAATGTTTGAGTTTTGTATTTGTATTCATATAGTTCAATGTTCAGGAATGTATTGATCTTAACATTCCTTTTGCGAAATGTGAAGGGTTAAACCTTATTGTAGTATTGTACAACAATAGAGCTGTATGAACTTATATTGAAATGAATGTCCTCATTATCTACATGGACAATTTAACCGAGAAATAATGATATGTTGTATAATAGATCATTACATGAAATTTACTTGGACATTTTATTTTAAATTCTTAAAAAATTATATTATTAATAATACAGTTATATTATGCATGTAACTGTTATCTACTAAATATACTGGCGGAAATATATAGGGGGTAGGAGTTCCCCCCCCCGAAATTGCAGGAAAATTATTAGAGTGGTTTCACACGCAGCAAATGAAAAATAACTCTGATGAAAGTTTTATAAGTATTTTTTTCTGATTGCGAAAATGCAATTCTTGAGAGTTGATATTGTGGTGTCCAGAACAGTAGGTCGGCAAACCTTTCAAATTAACACCTCAGCTAACTCACCGGAACAGTACTATAAATGTACCTTATTATTTTTTCATTTTTTGCCATTATTAGATTATTTTATTGTTTAAAATGCTTTTTTAACAATATTATAACTACGTTGCCTGTAACTACTGTTACTATAGAATGATCGTTCTCTACATTACGTAAACTGAAAACATACTTAAGAAATAAAATTGGACAAAACCGTTTTACAGGATTAGTTCTCATGAACATTTATAAACATTAGAAAATTGATAGATGGATTTTCTAGAATACCTTGACAATTATATTTTGTATTATATAAATACACCTTATAAATTTAAAATACACGTTTTCGATTTGTTTATTTTATTTTTTCATGCTTTGAAACTGTTTTGAAATATTGAAGTTTTTGATGACAAATAAATAATTCAAAATTTAAACATATTTTTTCCTATATAAATATGAAAGTATAAAACTTGAATCTCCCTAAATATGTTTTTGTGTATGCGTCGGATAATATATATTCTCATTATTTAACAAAACTAAGATTCAAACGGTAAAATGTAGGTTATCATTTTTTCAAATGGTTTTTATTTTAAGATTTTTGATTTCCATTTTTAATTCTTATTCATGTTAACTGGGCATCACACCCCCATATGTTGTCTCCGTTTAATTTTCATGTGAGGTACGAGTTTTTTTAGATTACAAATTTTACATTTACTCGATTGAAAATTAAAACTTCGTAAATTAACTTTGGAGATGGCATGGGAAATATACTTACCTTTAAATTTGATAGTGTCAAATTACTCCAATACTAAAAGTAACAACATACCTACAATTAGTTCTACTGATCGCAGATTTGCTATGTTGTACGTTTATAAGATTGAGACAACACATGGGGGTGTGACGCCCTCTTAACATTAAATCCAATGTGCATTTTATTGTGTATACTGTCATAGATTAAATATATTAAATCTATGATACTGTATACTAAATAATACAGGAAATAATATTAATTTATAGAAATACTCTTATTTATAAATTTATTTAGTTGTTCGATAAGAAATTAATAATTTAAATAATTTATTTTTATATTAGTGATTATAATTTTTTTTTTTTTTAGTTTACTCAATAATACACACACAAATGCCAAACAGTTGTATGACATGATGATTTCAAATAAGACTGTTTTCAATATGAATGATTCTGAAGAAGACTTGATGATCAATATGTATAATGCTTTATTTCAATGTTTTGGAATTATTATCACAGGGTAAAATATATTATACCTACTAAAGTATTATACCTAAATTATTCTTTTTTATGTCACATATTTTCAATTGTATTGAGTATATAATGTAATTTATGATTTTTTTTGTTATTTTAGGTATTTATCAGGACGATTAGGTCTAGTTAGTCATGCTGCTAGTATTGGCTTGAATAGATTTGTGGGGACATTTGCTTTGCCCTCTCTTATATTTGTTAATATGGCTGTGTTAGACTTATCATCTGTAAACTTAGTTTTTTTGGGATCACTGCTTGTATCAAAAACTTTAGTATTTGTTTCGGTTGCTTTAATTACTGTATTAGTAACAAGACCTCCAGATATTGCGAGAGCAGCTCTATTTGCTATATTCTGCACTCAAAGCAATGATTTTGCTATTGGAGCACCTATATGTAAGTAAAAAAGAAAAACTGAATTTTAATAATCTATGAAAAATATGTAATACATTTATGTATAATTTAATTTTTTTAGTTGAAGCACTTTACCGGCATCAGCATAAGGATTTTGTTAACTATCTATATCTTGTAGCACCTATTAACCTAATAATCTTAAATCCATTTGGTTTTGCAATGATGGAACTGGGCCAAGAATATGATCGTCATGAAACTACTAGGCGTTCAGCATTAATGGGAAGAATATCAAGAAACATTATTTGTAATCCTATTGTATTTATGACGGCTTTAGGAATGTTAGCAAATTTAGTATTTAATCATGATCCACCAAAAATTATTACAACATTCTTGGGGGTAAGTATAATTTATTTTCATTATTGAAAAATTGTGTTTAATCTGTTGCGTTTTAGACTTTTGGAAATGCGTTTACTGCCACAGCATTGTTCTTACTTGGTTTAAGAATGGTTGGAAATGTCAACAAACTTAGGGGAGAAGCCTTAATCTTACCATTACTTCTTATATCAGCTAAATTGTAAGATTTTTAGATACTTTTTATTTTAATATATGAGTAATGAGTAATTTCTCAACTCCTAATTATATAAAAAAAAAATTATTTTATTTTACAGGATAGTTTTGCCTTTAGTTATTAGAGAAATAACAAGTATTTGTTTAGGGAAATTTGGTTCTTTAAGTGCTCATGATAGTCTTGACCTTTCCATGTTTGGATTTCTGTATGGAATGATTCCTTCTGCTCCGGCAGTTTTTGTTTATGCATCAGCCTACAATCTTGAAATGGATTTGGTATGTACAATTTACTTATTTTTTTTATCTTACAATAGTTATTCAATAGCTTGTTAATATTAATATTTTACAGATAGCAAGTTCAATGGTGTTATGTGTAGTCTTTTCAGCTCCAATAATGTTTTTAACAGCAAAAATAATATCTGTTGCCAAATTAGATCCATCAAATAATATAACAGCTTTAAAATCTTATCAATTTAATGTCAGTATATTGGCTATCCCTGCATCTGTGAGTAAAATTTCTACTTTACTGTCTATAAATTTTTATAAATAAATAAATATTGACTCATTTTTTTTTTTTTTTTACAGTTATGGATTATTTTAGTTATGTTAAAAAAATTAAAAAGTTTTCCATTTAAAGTAGTTTTTTGTTTAGTGATTTCACAGGTAATTTTATATAATAATATTTAGCTATAAATATTCAATTATGATGGTTGTTAATTCAAAATTTTTTTAGGTTATATCATGTACTGGAATATTACTAGAATATTTATCCGAAACACCACAATCACATCCATTAACATATATACAATTAATGTTGAGTATTGCTGGTGATATGAGTTGTTACATTTGGACTGCATGTTTAGCTTTTACCTTGCTAATAATGCATAAACCATTTACTGATGAATTTCAAAACAAAATTCTTTACTTTTACATGATACTGTCCTGGGGGTAATTATTTTTGAATATTAATTGTTGATATTATTTTTTATTCAAAACTTAATTTCTTAAACTTTTAGTGTGCCAATATTATTGGTTTCTGTGTTGATGTTGACGTGTCAACCCCCATCGTTTGGTAAATCAGATTTTGATCAAAATTATGTTTATGGAATTCCAGAAGCTGCCACACTTACAATAATTCTCCTTTCGTCAATATTATGTAATTTTTTTTTAATGACTCATTATTATTGAATTATATTCAATATTTTAATTGTTCAAGGCACTATTGTTTGTTTGGTATTACATCAACGCCAAAGGCACAAATTAAATAGACAAATAGTTGATTCAAAATCCATAAATGATGATTCACAAAGTACATCCAAACAATCGTAAGTTAAAATAAAATTGATTTGTAACTAATTATTATTGATAATTAGCTTGCAAGATATCATTTTAAACTTATACAACAATGATCTTGTAACAATTTTAGAACTTATAATCTATTTATTTTTTTATTAACCCAAATTTTGAAAATTTAATTTTGGTTAAATTTTGATATTTACTATTTTATTGTAAATGTTACATCTATATAGTGTGGAATCTCAAAGTATTGATACAGAAGATTTAAAAGGTCTCATTTGTGAAAATGAAACAAATATTATAGATAATAACGAATATATTAAGCACTTTTTACTGCTTGTTTTGCAATCGGTTGCTATGTTTGTTGTAAGTACATTTATTTTAATCAATCTAAAGTTTTATACTATATTCATAATAAATGTTATTAATTATAGACCTTTTCTGTGGCTATTTGGAGAATATTTGGCGAAACAAATGGATTGTACCTTGAATTAGCTTATTGTGAAACTTCTCTCATGAGGGGACAATCAATATTTACACTATTGATTTATGGTATTAATTATCATTCAATCAATATGCCAATTGTCCGAGCGTAAGTATTTTTACTTAATCAAATGTTTTTTGTTATTATAATAATATTTGTATTTAGATGGAATAAATTTTGGTGGGGTGGATCCCCAATTGAATGTCCATCATGGGAAGAACTACCATATGATACTAGAAAAACATGTGATAATTTTGTGTTTAAGTATAGAGAAAAGTGTTTAGCAGAAATCACTCATCTTACTAGGTATTAAACATTATTTTTAAATTTAATTTATTTTTACTTAATCAATCTTGGAAATAATTTTTTTGGTTTATTTTAGGTGGAAATTGTGGAAATATAAGAAAACATTTACTGGCTCTGAATTAATAACATGGTTAATAGAAAACAATATTTGTGCCAGTCGTGATGATGCATTAGGATATGCTGTGAAGTTGTGGAATGGCCAAGTACTGAGACATTTGAATTGTACGGAACATTTTCAAGATGTTTCAAATATACTATACACATTTAATCGTCGTTAATAATAATACATTTGTATTATTTTTTGGTGATTTAATTTAAAATTTACCTCTGTACATTATTATTGTGATAATTGACTTTTAAGAGTGAGAATATTTAATAATAATTTTATATGCTTACCTATTTGCCAATATGCTTCAAAGTTAGTGATTTGTTAATTTTATGTATACCTACCTATTTTTTTTTCTCGTTGAAACATAAATGTATTGTTAATGTAATTATAATTTTTTTATAATTACTTTTATTAATTCAATTGTTGTGAAGCTTAATCATTGATATCCTGTACTAAGTAAAAAATAACAATGTTATATAAATATATTTATTATATTTTAAAATAAACAACTATATTTAAAATTATAAACTTATGCTTCAATTGCATTTGAATTTATTTTAATTATACATTTTTTATGGTGTATTTTTATTGTTAACATTTGTAGTTTTATATTTTTATTTTAAAGTG
Organism: Chaitophorus viminalis; assembly: GCA_025469195.1. Taxonomy (NCBI): domain Eukaryota; kingdom Metazoa; phylum Arthropoda; class Insecta; order Hemiptera; family Aphididae; genus Chaitophorus; species Chaitophorus viminalis. The sequence continues at coordinate 247,153 of JAIPRK010000103.1, read as the reverse complement.
GGTGTAAATAAATCTACTATACTATTCACTGGTACCTTTCTGACCACAATAGTATGAAGTCTAATTTTATTTCAACTGTTTTTTTCTAAAATGTATTTATGTAGTTGGTTATTTTATTCACTTTTTCTTGTATTATTGAATACTGTAACTGGTTAACCTATTAATAGAGTGAATGTTTTGGGGATTATAATTGGCTTCAGTGATACTAAAATCTGTGTTCAGTTTGTGAAATTTTCAAAAATTTAACCATTTTTGTGTACATGTTTGGCTACAATATTTATTCTATTTTAAACAATAATAACTGAATTTAACTTAGGATCTAGATCAATCAAACTTTTCAAGTCAATTCAACCTGTGCATTTTAATTCTAAATCTAAAATTAACAAAAATTCAGGAATTTTCAATTTGAAAAAAAAATATTATATGGGAAATGAAATCTTATTTGAAGTTTCTAGAGCAGTAAGCAAGTTTCCCATATCTCATAAGAATGAAGGTTTTAATATTTGAATTAAGTTCCAGGAATTGTATCGTTGTATTGTTTAAATGATGATTATTTATTCATGACACAAAATTTTTCAAGTTTATTTTATTTGGACAAACTTGTGTTAATAAATATAAATTAGAAATGAGAAACATTATGTTTTTTAGACATGAAAAAATATCAGCAATAATTTTTAATAGATGTTCTAACAGGCTTTTAATTTACAACTCAAAAATATATTAAGATAGTACGCTGCTTGTTGCTGTAGGAATGTTTTTATTACGGTCAATGGATTTTGATAATTACATATATATAAAACTTATTTATCTAATCTATGATTAAATTTGTAAGAATATAAAAGGTCGGGTGAGTTACAGGGATGGCTGAATGATATTGCTGTATTGGTCCTTTAAATTTGAAACCAATGTAAGTATCATTGCTTTCGAAAAACGATTCTGAGTGAAGAGGTCAGGCATCAGTTTTTATATTTATAAATATGATTGATACAGTTAAAAAACTAAATTTTTTTTAATATGGTAGGTTTAACTTATACTTGAAAATTGCAAGTGCCTATGTAATATGTATGTATCTACGCACAATTTTCATTAAAATGATAAAAATATGTAATATTAGTATAGGTAAGTAGTAATAAATTATTCAATATATGTTTCGATTCGCTGTGATAACCTGATGGCTGATAACCAAAATATCAATCAAATAACTAATATTGTATAGTTTAGTATTTACATTTTGAACACCGTTATACAATATTGTATACCGTTTTTCTTAATTATTCAAAAAATAATTGAGGAATTCAAAAAATGACCTACCCATAACTCAATGAACTCACTAGACAAAATTCCTTATTTCTTTCATTTTTCAAACTAACTTTTCCAAATTTGAACCAACGTGATCTAAATTTAAAAGGTCACGTGATCGTATTAACCAAATAAAACTTGATATTGAAAATCATATACCACGCTAATCAAAGATTCAATATTTCGGTTTTCGATTCGTTATTGTTCGACATTTGATCGTTCAAACAATTTGATCAAACACCAATAATTTATTTACAACTTCATTTTGCTTTTTATGTAATAAATCAGTTAGGCTATCGCACCGAGCGTGTACATAACTATAGTAACTTATAGTAACAACATAATCATCCATTTCATTCCTTCGAAGTGATATCACGGAATAAATGAAATTTCATTTATTTTTTGGTGGTATGTGTATGTTCAGCATATTGAAGTGGAATGGTACATTAAATTTAATAAACCCAAGTACTTATAAATAAGCGATTTCTGACTTAAAATATTAAATATACAATACATTTATATTAAAATTAAATAGATTGTACCATTCACTTTGAATACAATTAAAAGCATAATTATTACTTCAATTATAAAGGTTTTACCATAGGCGTAGCGTGATGATTTTTTTTGTGGTATGACGCTCCTGCAACTTCTTGCGAATAACTTCTCATAAGGGTTGTAATGATTCAGGTAAAGAAGAACAGAACATATATTTTACACTATAGAAAAATGTAAAGGAACAAAATATAAAAATAACAAAAGGAGGACATTAATACATTATTAAGTAAAATATAAATAAATAATATATCATACATCATATTATTATCAAATACATATTTTGTATTTTAATTAAATATAAAAAAAAAACATTTTAAATAGGAAATGATTTATTATATTATAAGGTTTAAACGCCTGCTTATTTGGGCAAATTTATTAAGAACCTCTTCAGACTTAATATTATTAGTCAAGTCTCTTTCAATATGAAGGATTGATAAATCTGAAAATCTTTCGTTACTCATAGAATTTCGTACCTATGTTTTTATTCGCCGCATTATCGAAAATGATCTTTTACAAGAAGTAGAACTTACTGGAATTGTAAGTGCTACTCGTAAAAGCTTATATAAATTAGGAAAAATGATTTTGTTTAATTCTGATACAATAACATCTAAGTTAAAATCATCTTCATCAATATAATAATATTTACTCTTAAAATCGGTTGTTTTGGTCCAAAGTCTAAAATTCCAAGATCTGATTTTAAAGTTTTAACATCACTAGAGTCTATACAAGTGGATACAATTAGTGCATATTTATCAAGATTACTAGTGGACTGAATGGGATTTTTAACGGGTGGGTTATTAACCGTTTTCTTTACTTTATTAAATATACTAAACATCATTTATAATTGTGGATATTTAAAAAATAATATTTGATGTTTAAATACACTTTTAACAAAAAACCTGAACGTGAGATGATATAGGTAATATAATCAGCGTATATTAATATAGAGTTATGTATAGACTGTAGTTAATAGTTATACTTTATACACTTATACTATTACCTATACCATTTAGTGTTTACAAGTTTGACCGATTCATCATTAGTCTCGTCTCGTCAACGCTGTGTTATCGTCGTCTATTTTTAACCTAAACAGTAAACATGATAAGTATTTTTTACTCTGTTCAGCGAGAGAACGCGCCGCGCACCAACCAAAATCGGGTCGTTTTCGTTATCAAATAAAATATTCTTTGGATTTCAAAATAAATAATAGAAAATGTTTTCAGTTTTCACATATAGACGTATAAAACAGTAAACTTTTACACAAGGGACTAAACAAATTTTCGGGGGGGGGGCTTAATATTACTCTGGGAGGATATAGCCCTCTTAGCCCCCACCATTCTACGCCTATGGGTTTTACTAATTTTAAGTAGAGACTGGAGAGTATTCTTCCTGGTAAGTGATACGCATACATGGTAACGTTAACTTACGTGACAAAAACATTTTTAATTATTTTAATTAAGATGAAATCCAATTACTTACCTAAATCATTTAATTCTAAATTGCATTTTATTTGAAAATTCATTAAACATAAGTTTCACATTACTAATTACGTAAGAATTATAAGATGCATATTGTCATGGGGGATGTGGCAACATCATCTCCCTCGAGAACATAAAGAACATAACCCTGGTATCTGATTTTTTACCATTATTATATTTTTGTAAATAGTTTCATGTCAGTACTCAGTAGTCAGTACATATCATTTATCAATTTCCATAAAAATACTATAAAACCAAAATATTTGCAAATAATATTGTATAGATAATAATATATGTAAAATAAACACACTATCAATATAAATCAACAAATAATTGTTAGTATATTTATATATATATATATAAGATTCTGAACGGAGTTTTCTGAAAGGAAAGTGAATGTAGATGGTACTTGGGCAAGTCAAAAATTCAACTTTTTCAGAACTTTTTAAAAGCGTCCAAAAAAACGATAAAAAAATTACGAAAAAAGGGAAATTTTACGCAAAACCACGTTTTGACAAAACACATTTTTTTTAAAATGCTCTAACTCAAAAAAGAAAAACAGCAAACACTTGAAATTTTCACCAAATCTTTATATTGGCTTTTTCTATACATGGTAACCTTTTCGAAGTATTTTGAAATTTTTTGACGATTTAAATTTTAGATTTTTGTAAGTTTTATTTTTTAAAAATATCTATAAAATTTATTTCGCTGTCCAAAACCTCTTGAAAATTTAATACAAGGTTTACCATAAGTTATATTTATCGTAACTAAAAAATATCGGAGATCGTTTAACTCAAATTTATTTTATAAGCCCTTAAAGTTTAAATTTGTATAATATATTTTAAAACCGCAATGATTTGCAATGTATTTTGTAGTTGAAAATTCATAAAATTTTTTTAATTTATACTTAAAGATTAAAATTTTAACACTGGATCATCCATAAGTTACTCTTCAAAAAGCTATAAAATAATTTCTACTGGACTTTAAGAAAAAAAATTTATGACCGTTTGAAATTTAAATTTTTACGAAATTGCATACTATTGCATTATATTTCAATTTAAATATAAAATACTATATTATAATATACCCATTTTAGACCAACATATCATCTCAGTTCAGAATCGTTATTCGTATTCAATGATAGGTAGTAGGTACCTATCACTGCATTCAAATTTAACAAATCCATTGTAATGACCTATGGTATCTTATGAATGAGGTGCACTCCACCACCAAATGTACAGCAGGGCGAGGCCCATCCGGTTCTTTTTTTATTTTAAAATTATTATAACTATTGGAGGTCAATGGGTCATCGAAAGATTAAATTCTAAATCTTAAAACAAATTGATTTTAAAGGTATCTATTACCTATAGGTACTGAACGTTGTAGATTCTATAGCCCTGACTATGGCATTGTCTATGGACTATAATATAGACATACTAATAATATACTGCACACAGTGTCTTATATTATAGTTAACTAATTATGTATTGTATATTTGTACATTAGTACATAATCATATATATTCTATACTCACGAAACTTAAGAAGTAAGACACTAATGTTGGTGTTACCTGTTTTAGTTATTATTTAATAAGTACCTACTAGCTTATTATTGTATTATACTATTATATATTATACATTTACTTATGAAATGAATATTATTAACACTTAACTATACATTTAAAAATGTAAATTTTTGTTTATTTAAGCATTCTGCAGAGATAATCTATAAAAAGTGTAAAACTTACAATACTTGCATAGTAAATTAGTAATAAATTTATTTAAAATCTAAACTATAAATACGATTATAGGATCGTATAGACATTTGCAATTAAAACATTTATAGCCTCTAGTAAATGTATATCTTTAGACTTAATTTAATATTTGTCTAAATGTTTAACAAGCAATAAGACCACCAAAGCGATTAGTATAAATTATAAAAATTAAATATCTATTAGAGCATAATAAAATATTAAAATAGGTACTCATATGTTGACATGTTGTATATGATTTTATGTTTATCCAATTGTATTTAAGCTTGAATCAAAGCTTTTTTCGTAATTTTTTTATCGTTTTTTTGGATTTTTTAAAAAAGTTTTGAAAAAGTTGGATTTTTGACTTGCCCAAGTACCATCTACATTCACTTTCCTTTCAGAAAAGTTGCTGTATAAGATAATCGAAGAATTATTACTGCCCCAAAACGAGATGATAGACACAAAAAAAAAAAAAATCATTGTAAAACCAAAAGATTCCATCACTCCGTTCAGAATCTAAAAAAAGAACGGATGGGTTTCGCTTTGCTGTACAGTTGGGGGTGGAGTGCAACTCATTTTTAGGATAGGTCATTATTACAATGAATTTGTTGAATTTGAATGCAATGATAGGTATCATTGTATACGAATAACGATTCTGAACGGAGTCAATATATTAGTCTAAAATGGGTATATAATAATATAGTATTTTATACTTAAACTAAAATAGAATGCAATTTCGTAAAAATTTAAATTTCAAAGTCATATAATTTTTTCCTTTAAGTCCGGTAGAATTTTTTTAATATATTTTTGAAGATTAACTTATGGAAAAACTAGTGTTAAAATTTTGAACCTTAAGTATAAACAGAAAAAATTTTATGAATTTCTATCTACAAAATAACTTGCAAATTATCATGATTTTGACACATTTTATACAAATTTGAACTTTATGGGCTTATAAAAAAATTTGAGTGAAACGATCTCCGATATTTTTTAGTGACGATAAGTTAAACTTATTATAAACCTTGTATTAAATTTTCGAGAGTTTTCGGTCAACCAATTAAATTTTATAGAATATAGATGTTTAAAAAAAAAAAATTTACAAAAATCGAAAATTTAAATTGTCTATAAATAAGTCAAAATACTTTGAAAACTTAACCATGTATAGAGAACACCAATATAAAGATTTGGTGAAAATTTCAAGTTGTTGCAGTTTTTTGTTTTTGAGTTAGATCATTTTAAAAAAATATTTTTTGTAAATACGTGAATTTGCGTAAAATTTCCCTTTTTTTCATAATTTTTTTATCGTTTTTTTCGATTTTTTCCTTGCCCAAGTATCATTTACATTCACTTTCCTTTCAGAAATGTTGCTGTTTAAGAAAATCGAAGCATTTTTACTGCCCCAAAACGTGATGACAGTCAAAAATAAACACACATCATTGTAAAACCAATAGATTCCATTCAGACTCCGTTCAGAATCTAAAAGAAATGGGCATTCAGCTTTATATTTGTACAACGTGAATATCCATTTCAGGTATTGTAACTGGTGGGCTTTCGAAAGGAGTGGGCCCTTGAGCTATTGGTTCTTCCTACAGCCACACTCTTAGCTTGGATTTGAATTTACTTAAACATTTTCGAGTTTACAAGGCATGGGTGGGAATAATGTTAATATTGATAAGTACGATACAGAAGAATATAAAGGAAAAAAAATACCTTCGAAATATTTTATTGTAGATATACCTACCTACCTGGCTACCTAATACGAAATTCATTTACACAAATTAAGTTGAAGCAAGTTAAAATTCCGGTTTTTCGTTTCTTTAAAACACAGCAGGCTACAGCAAATGAATTTGATTTTTGGCGAAAATAATTTTACATTTTCACCATTGATTAAATATACAATGTATATTTAATCTTTAATCAATGTTTGCATGTATTTAATTTATCAATTCAATTTATATAAAAATACAAAAAAAAATGTAAACCAAAGCGATATTTATAGATAATGTACGTAAAATGCATGAAGAGGAATGTCATTTTAACACGTAGGTATTTATAAAATCGTACACAAGAACCGGATTACAAAACGAGGATATTTCACTGCATTAAAAATGATGTAGGTCGTAGCCGTTTTTTCTATAATAGAATCGGTTGATTTAACAATAATCGATTGGTGTTTGTAATAATTTCCGATCTAAAATCGATAGAAATGGATTATCCGGGAGTCGGGGAGTAGGTACCGTGAACAATTCGTAACAATTAGCGGTTGATTTCGTGCGAATAATTGTTTTTTTTTTTTGCAATCGAGTGCGAATAATTGTTTTTTTGCAATACTGTCATAATATTATGATGAACGGTTTCATCAGTTTAAATAGTGAGTGTGTGTTTCTTTCGTACACATAAACACATTTCTCAGATAACCCGTTTTCAACATCGTAGGTCGTTTTTTTTACCTACGTCCCTACTTGACACCTGTACCACAGAATAGTCAATAGAATATAGATAATAGATTACTGTACAACGAGAGTGAAAAACAAAATGGAAAAAAAAACGCATGGAAATTGGAAATACCGATATTTAAATGTTATCAATTATTGGCCAATATCCGATCGTATACGTACTACATATCCCCCCCCCGGAACTGGTTATTCCGTTTTACTCATATTATTATCTTGGACCGTTGATGGAAGGAGGAGGAGAACAGTTTAAAACCGTCATCTTACACGTCCGTTGGTGGTGGCGTCGGCGTGGTGCTATGATAATTTTGATAATGTGAATACAATAATAAGTACTTTCCACCACTTCCACCACCGTACGGCCTGACCAATATTATCCGTTTATCGTGGTCGACCGGCCCCGGCGGCTACCGCGTGACAGTGGCAGTCCTGAAATACACCACGAGAGCGGTTTGTATACAAACATGAAACAAGTTAAACATAAACGGACGGCGACGTCACTTGCGTCATGCGAGCCCGGCGAGTACTCGAGTGCCGGTCCACCTGGGTTGGTTGATCATTTCGCGGTCGTGCGCGTCGTCGTCGATGGTCCGAAGGCGTGACACGGCTGATGTGAACGAATAAACAACACGCCACAAACCCCGCTGGCCGTGGGCGGTGGCGGCGGGAAATCGTCGTTCCGGCGACAACTATAATATAATTATACAACTACTGCTCGGCGCTCGTTATTTATGCGCACTGCATGCCCGCACGCCCACTCGGACTGGTGTTGTGCACGCACTGTGCGCCATCAAGTTGGCAACGCCGGTGGGTCTGGCCGATAGAAATGTAAAAAAGGGGAGAGAGGGAAAAAAAAACAAAACAAAAATAATCATCGGGTGCCCCCTCCCTGCGCCGCCGCTGCCACCACCCTTCGCCCGACCTGTCAATTCATTTGTGTTGTGATTTCCGTCCGGACCGTAGTATACCACTTGCGCGCCCGTTCAATTTATTTTTACATGTTACCCTGAGAAATAATCGGTTAATTTTCGTCGTTCGCCGACGTTTTACGTTCGTATTATGGACGATAAAACGTCCCTGAAGGAACTAGACCAATGGATTGAGCAACTGAACGAGTGCAAACAGTTGACCGAGAGCCAAGTGAAGTTCCTGTGCGACAAGGTAAATATCTCGGCGGCGCCCGTCGATACGGCACCGCGCGCGCAACGGGTTCGCGCGTACTGGGTTCGGCCATATTGTTTACGTCCTCCGCCACGGCCATCGGCTTCCTGAGCCGGCCGTTTAGCCGATTTATTGTGCGATTCGACTACCGGGACGCCGTGCACTCCACTTAGTCATTTCGGACGCGCTTCGTCCGAATTGACCACGTGACCCGGGATTTCTCCCCACAACCTTTACTGGGTCCTATGGGCGCTTGTCACTTGAGTGCTAGCGACCGCTATTTCTACCGTCGTCAGTTGGCCACTGTCCGCCCCTTTGGCCGATGGCCTTCAGGTTGCGTTTTGAACTGACCCTCTTCTGAAGTTTGGGGTCTATCGCGGGGAAATTTCTGATTTTATTGCGCACTTATGAGGCCTCTTCGCAATTTCCACTGATAACAAGGATTAACATCAATTTTCGGTTTATGCCATGGATTGTAGAGTTGTTCAGGGCCTCGGAAGTTGTGGCCTTGAATTTTAATGGTAGTTTCTTTCCATCTGATGTAGGGTTAATTTATTTCTTCTTGGACTGTATTTTTGTTACGTTGTGAATCACCACCTTTCGCTTCTTCTCTGGCATCTAAAAGATGCGATTCTCTACTTAATACTTGTCATCATGACTAGTCTAGTGTAGGTATTGGTTAAAACTTTTAATTGGTTGTTTTCCTATTAGTTGTCTCCTACAATATATTACTATTTGTAGAAGGTCACTTCTGTAGGTAGTAAGTTGGGAAGTAACTTGAGTTAAATATACATATAATGTTACCTACATTTTTTTTTTACTTTTTAACTACTGTTTTAGATTTAAATGATTAACAACTTTTATTCATCCATTCAGTTAATAATATTTATATGTATCATTAAGTCTATCTAAATTATTCAATTTAATAAGTATTAAATATACAAATTCAGCCTTGTTAAATCATAGCAATTCGGGCTGATTTACCATTCTAATTTGCTAAAATAAACAAAAACTGGCAATAATTTAATCCTATAAATACTATTCAATCTTAATACCTGTTACATGAGTACCTAATTATTTATCAAGTTATATCAAATAATATTGTTAAAATAGAAATTGATTAAAATTGTTTATGTTTCTTTAAACTTTTAATGATACTAATTTAACTAATTATTCAAATTCATTATACCTCAATAATTGATTTGTTTTGTTTTATTGGTAATCATAAAATATCTTTAAAAAAAAAAATTTATAGGTACAAATTTTGTATTATTATTAAATTAAAACATAAATATTTTAATATAGTATTTACAAATTATAAATTAATTGTGTTCTAAGTTTAAACCAATCATATTATGTCATTAATCTGATAAAAACAAAGTATATCCTTCCTATTGGATTTATCAACATGCTTAGCCCAATTTGTATGCATATAAAACCCTATAGCGTTCAATATTTAATTCTATTTTATTTGAAATTACCAAAATTAAGTTAAATTGACCATTAATTGTTAATGATTAGAGTATGATGTAAATCATAGTTATTAATTGTTGAATATGGTGCAGTACCTATATACATTTATCTATATAATATATTGTATAGATTTATAAATTAAATTTATGATATAGCTAAAAATAACTTATTGAACCTATGTGTAACTTTGTAAATACCTAATATAATTGATTATTATTAATTTTTACTTATTATTTTATCTGATATTCTTAATTAATTATTGATATTTTTATGTACTTAATGATCATTATTGTGATAATCAACTTGAAACTGAATAAATAAGACAATTCATAACATTAAAAACTTATCTTTTTCATTGTCGACATATACATATATATAAATATATTAGGTGTACATATTACATTTTTACACAATCGCACCTACTTATTTTAAGTGCTTCAATGTTTTTCATAATATTTATCAAGTTAAACATTATAAAATGTGTTAGCTAAAAAATACAAATAGTCATTAATAACAGGTTATTTATATTTATAAATGCATATATATTCATGTATAAAATATTCAGAAAACATACAGACTTAATCATTTTAAAAATGTAGATAAAATATTTCCAAAAATCAAATGTTCAATTTCTTTTTAATAGTTTATAGAGTGAATGTTATTATTTTTGTCAAAAAATATAGTTAAATATGGCTTATACATTTTTCACTACAGTTAGTCTATAATATTTAATATAAGAATTTGTTAAAAATATATTTTACCTTGGGAAATGTTTAGACCTGTTATAATATGCAGTGGCGGTTCGAAGGAGGTATATTTAAATTTCGTGAATCAAAGAAATAATAATGGGTTGGTGTATAATTAGTTTAGAAGTTTCAGATTTTTATATTTACTGTATATGTCAATTAAATACCCATTACTTACAAATTAAAGACCTATAAATTCATATTTTGGAGAGCCATAAAAAATTTTTTAGGGTGTGTAGTATAAAAATATTAAATGTTAGTCAAGAATAAAAAAGTTCAAATCACCACTAATAATATGTATTATATTTATAAAAATTCCTTGTATTTGTTTCAATGTGGTTGTAGTATTTCTACTTATATTGAGATAGGTTGTTTAGTTTTTAAATGAGTTACCTTGCTCTATAGAAAGTAGTTATGAACTAAAAGAGGTATTGACCATTTACTAAAATATTATTTTTTAATACTATATATTTTATTTTGATTTGGAATTGATTCACAAGTATCATTGTTTTGTTCATAGTTTTTAATGTGTTTTAAACTATACATATTTAATATGAAATAAACATTTGATAGAGTTTATATTTTTAAACATATTTGGTAATTTTATAAATAATTACTTAAGTATTACTGGATGCATTTTTTTAGTTACTTTGGGAAAAGTACAGTTTTTATTGATCTAACTAATTTCATCTTTGTTATACAATCTCATATAAGTTATTAATTTTGGTATTCATAAAAAATAAATAGATAGTAATCATAAATTTGGATGTCTGTTATATGTTGCTCTTCTTTTAATCACACTAAAAAGTTTAGATTTATTTATATTTAAAATATTTCTTCAAATACCTTTTATAATGTATAGATTAGTTGTCAACAATTTTAAGTTATTTAAATATTCAAAATGAGAAACTCAATAGTCAATATCTATTATATAATACTTTTAAACAAATACGTATTTCTTAAATATATTAATTTTATTCATGTAAAACTGTTATCTTTTTAATACTTAAAACAATACTTATTTAAATTTATATATAGTTAAAATTAGTATGTTAGCTTACAATAGTTCATTATTAATAGGTATTCAATTTTACTTATTATTATTGAATATAAGTTAAATCAATAGAGCTAAATTACACAGGTACCATCTCAAAGTATTTTTTTTTGTGTTATTGTATGTAAGCTTACTAATTTAAACTTCAAATCCATTTATTTAAATAATTTGGTTTTTAACATAAAAGTAGTTTAATTATTTTGATCTCCAGAGAAAGGATATATTTTTATGGTAAGCTAAAGTTAAATTTATTAAAGTCTTAATATCCTTGTTGATTGGTAGTTATACTGAATGTATATGGATTTATGATTTAAATGTAGTTCTAAATGTTATTTTCAAATAAAAAACTAATTATGACAAGCATATCAATTATTATTATTTGGCCTAACTTTTCATTTTACCAGTATGTACAGTTTGTTTACGATTCTAAATCAAATTGTAATGGGAATTTTATAAATAATATTCTGACATAAAATATTTATTATGTTATACATTTTCCATAATATCTATTTGTTTATAGTTTATACTATTAAATGTTTATAAACAAGGGTATATCCTATACTTACACAATAATTTATTAATAAAATTTGATATCTAATAGTAATTCTATTGATATAACATTTTTGGTTTTATTTTTTCATATCAAATTTCTTAAAAATCATTATTTATTTTATAAAATTTTAATAAATTGTGTAATCACGAAAAAAACAAAATAAATTTTTCATTTATGTCTTGTTTATTTCACTCATTGTTAGTTTTGTAGTTATATTTTTAATATACCCTTCTATGCTAAACTTTCCTTAAAAATTGTGGTCATATTTTAATTTAACTTAATAAACTAGCTAATAATACTTTAGAATACATAAATATTCCTACACTTACTATCCAAGAGTAATCATTATAAATTGTAAGAAACTTAATTATACAAATTACCATCGAACCTGTAAGAAATAATCGGACCCCATTCAATCCAGAAAACGTCATGTCATTCCTCAAAAGCATCGAAATCGATAAAGGCATATAAAAGATTAGCTATAAATCCAAAAACCCCCTTTTAATATTGTAAACTAATTATAACCTTAGAAAATAAGAAAAATGTAAAATATCAAGATAAAATGTAAATAATGTAATTTATAAAGCTAATGGCCCATGTCGCCAAAGCTCAAGATCAATAAAAAAAAAAACTTAATTATGTTACTTAAAATAAAATAATTATTATTAAAATAAATTTGAATTTTAGGCAAAAGAAATTTTGACTAAAGAGTCAAATGTACAAGAAGTAAAATGTCCGGTAACAGTATGCGGAGATGTACACGGACAGTTCCACGACCTAATGGAACTGTTTCGAATAGGTGGAAAGTCCCCAGACACAAATTACCTATTTATGGGAGATTATGTTGATCGTGGTTATTATTCTGTTGAAACTGTTACATTATTGGTTGCACTAAAGGTACATAAAAATTCTTATATTAATATTTTTTATCGTAATTATTTATTTTGTTTTTATTAACTTCATTAAAGGTACGATACCGTGAAAGAATAACAATTCTTCGAGGTAATCATGAGAGCCGACAGATCACACAAGTATATGGCTTCTATGATGAATGCTTGCGAAAATATGGCAACGCAAACGTGTGGAAGTTTTTTACTGACTTGTTTGATTATCTCCCGTTGACTGCACTTGTTGATGAACAGATATTCTGTCTTCACGGAGGGCTGTCTCCATCCATTGATACTCTAGATCATATTAGAGCATTAGATCGTATGCAAGAAGTCCCTCATGAAGTAATATTTAATTTTTAATAATTATAATTAATATTTCTACTATTTTTATTTGATGTATTAGGGTCCTATGTGTGATCTATTATGGTCAGACCCTGATGATCGAATTGGTTGGGGTATATCACCTAGAGGGGCCGGTTATACATTTGGCCAAGATATTTCAGAAACATTCAATCATTCAAATGGTCTGACACTTGTTTCCAGAGCTCATCAACTTGTAATGGAAGGTTATAACTGGTAAGTAAAATGTTAGTATTTTTAAAATAGATTTCAAATTTAATCATTTTTTATTTTAGGTGTCATGATCGTAATGTAGTGACAATATTTTCGGCCCCTAATTATTGTTATCGGTGTGGTAACCAAGCGGCTATTATGGAACTAGACGACGGCTTAAAATATTCATTGTAAGATTTCTAAGTAATATTTGAATTTTGTAAAACTGTAATACTTAATTATTTTTTTTAGTTTGCAATTTGATCCAGCACCACGACGTGGCGAACCACACGTTACTCGTAGGACACCAGATTACTTCTTATAAGCTAACAACACCAACTGTGTCTGGTATCAACCCACTTTACGGTATGATTAAATAATAAATATTTATATAATTATACATAATATAAATATATATATATATCGCCAAGTCTTATCTAAGTAATGCAATTTTAATGGTAATGTAAGAAAACTAATTCAGAGCAAAAGTTTAACTGTATTTTTGTTCTTTTGTTACGCTGGCATTTTTATTATTTTTTATTTATACTTTCATCTAAATTGACAGGATTAATAAATATCATAATAAAAAGAAAAAAAAATCAAAAATTATTTCAGTTTTATATTTTACAATTATTCTTTTAAATGCTATATAGCACTTTTAACATTAATCGAGGAAACATTTTACATCTGTATTCTTAACAAATTATTCTATAGAATAATTTAAAATATTTCATTCTAATTTAACGTCAAATATATTTATATATATAATGTACGTGTAGTTATTGATATGATTGTAATCATTTTTCCTGTTGTTAATAAGTTTAGTAAAAAAAAAAAATATAAAGGCATAGATAAATAATACAATTTTATAATATTTTTATTTTAAACTTGGTACTATTTCATTTGTACTTTACACATAGATTAGTAATCATGTTGTAAAAATTTTATTTACTATAACAAAATGTGTAAGTATAGATTATGGAAAATTTTGAGTTGTATATTAGGTCAAGTGTAAGTTTTTTTCTTGTCTTTGTAAGCAATCGATTCGGATTTAACACTCGGGTATAATTTGTCATGTACTTTATTGTAATCAAATCATTTCTGTTTTTTTTTTTTTTTTTTTTTTTTTTTTTTTTTTTTTTTTAAATTTTTTTTTTTTTTTTTTTTTTTTTTTTTTTTTTTTTTTTTTTTTTGTTAGCATTGTTTAGATATAAACGTGAAGTATGAAAGTTTACGAATTGTTACTATGTTCATAAGTGTTACTTAACTACAAATTCACTGCGTTGTTCTCATATAGTCATTGAAATGTATAGCTATATATATGTATGTATATATTATATATATATATATATATATATATATAATGTGTATAAAAATGATGTATAGAATGGTACCCACTATTAATACTATTCGATGAAATGTAAATAAATAGTAGATTATGAATTATGACACACAGGTATCCACAACGCTGTGTATATGTAGTAAGCAACTATAGTTACTATGTAGACTGTTATCTATGTCACCAGATCATGTAAAAAGATGTATATTTTTTTCGAAAGGTATAAATAATACGTTTTGTTTTATTACTTTTTATTTTTTTTTTTTGTAATAAACATCTTTAGGCCAAAATGTGTGCCCTTAATAAATTTTAAATCACCCCCTAACTTATTTCCAACTACTTCTTCATTCTTGTACTACTTCCTACTCCCTAGATCACTACACTAACATTATACTTTTATTCTTAAAAGTCAACTTTAAAGCAATAAAAAAAATATTTTAATATTATAAACTGTTCCTATAGTACTATCAAAAGATGATTTTATTTATCATCCAACAATTAATACACCAAATGCATCAAATATATTTATATTGTTTGTTATAAACGTAACAACAATTTTGAATTTAAAACTTGTATTCTAGTACTTGTTGATATTAAATTGAATTTAATATTTTTCATATTTTGTAATGAGACATAGTTTAACAATTTAATAAATTAATAAGCTGGTATATTATTAATATATCATGTTTTATAAAATGTGTTAGTTTTCAAAAATTATATTTCTAATGGGTTTGAACAAACTATTAATATTATAACAATTATTTTAAGCAATGTGGTTGAAGTTTTTAATTTTTTTTTCTACTAAAATATAATATATAATTATAAATTAAGAACTTTTCCACATTAATTAATTTTAAGTTCGGTGATAAAAAATAATACTTAGACTGATGATTAAATGTAATTTGATTGTAATTTGTAAAAAATGTATGTATAAAATAAAAAATACCATTGTTAAGCATTGACTCAGACCAACTTGTTATTAAGAAGTTGGTGTTGAATTTTTTGTAATCAGCTATTAATAAATTCATTACTGTGTGTTCACTCTAAATCATAATTCATAAGTAACAATATGAACAATTTTAATGAAATACTAAAATTGTAACTCAAAGTTTATTAATGGTTAGATGCTCGGAAGTTTTAATAGCTAAAAACTCAAATATACATGAAAAAATATTTAATATGCCTTAAAAAAATTTAAAATAAAACATAACAATTAAATTTGTAATATGTCAAATATGGCAGATTACTGGTTAGTATTTTGACGTTTTATGAAATTAAAAAATATTTTTGGTTGTTTGTAATATTGAAGTTTGACTAAAGATTTTTGTACTAAGAAAAACTTTCTTAGTCATTTTATGTTATTGGAACATATTTGGAAAACTTAGAAAATATCAAATTATGCACTTTTTCCCTAAAATTAACAAAATATTTCATGCATTTTACATTTTTGAACTACTGTAAAGCTTTAATTTCTAGATTACTATAAGTTGAGGAAACGTATAGAACAATCATATGTACATCTGATAACAAATAATATTTAATGTCTCAGAAATATAGTTACAATATAATATATTAATTTGTTTCTTCCATCTTCCGTTGGTAAATCTTTATTTTTGAAGTAATGGGAAACTTACCTCAAGGAAAATTCGGCATATACATATTTACTATATTTTTCAATTTTTGTCTATCAATGTTCATTTAATCATAGTTGGTATTTTTGAAAAAAAAATTTTTTTGTAATTTTAATCGTGTAGATTAATTTTTATTTGAGGAGTAAGCCTAAACAAAACAAATGAATAAATTAATTATATTTTTAATCAAATTGGTCAAGAACTTTCAATTTTATTTCAACAACTTGACACCGTTGACAGTAATCAATCCACAGTGTTATATTTTATATTAAAGAAAATCATTCGATTATTTATTGTACTATCTTGTATATAGTTTTACCAAAAATTGTATAGATATATCATTTCTCTTGCATTTAAACACAAACAATTAATACCGTTATACAATTCGACCTCGCAATTTTGGGTATAGTTAAGTAAATAAATTTTACGAATTTCGAACTTTTTCTATTTTAATTTTATTTGAATTATAAATGTATCATTGTTTATTTATTTTGTGGTCATGTTAGCCTTAACCAAAGTATTAGGTACCTGGCTAACCAAACATAACTAGGCTTTGAAAAATATAAGATGGTATTTTATAGGTTTAAAATAGTAATATAAATACTAAGAGTAGTTTCACTTAATAGTTTTGGAAAAATAACAAAATAACTATAATATCGTGTAATGGAAATTCGGTGGTCATAAGAATTGAAAATTTCAAATTTAATATTAGTAATAGCCAATAGGTGCTAATAATATTTTGTATGTAGCAGTAAGAATACGACAACGTACTATAATCTAATATTAAAAATAAATTAAATAGGTAGGTACTCATTAGCCATGCACTTATGCAATTGTTAATTCACAAAAATATTTGATAAACTTTTATTAGTTTTTTAATTTAATTAACTGAGTAATTAATAAGTAGGAACAAGTTATTAATAAGTACACCAATAGCATTAACTAATAATAAATAATTTAATTCAGATATTTGTTTTATAAAATTTGTATCTATTAAATATTTTATAAATATAAGTATATTTTTATAAGGTATAAACCATTTATAATTATGTGTATATACTATATAATATGGTCTATAAATTTTATATGTATGTATATTTTCATAATAATAATTGATAACTTAGTGGCAACGATAAAAGAATATATAGTACATATGTCACAGTTGTCTGAATTATTAAATTAAAATATTAAAGCCTGCGCGTTAAAGTGTTGAACTTGAACATGAAGTAAAATATAACTAATACCTACCTACATTTTGTAAATGTCTCATTTCTACAGGATGCAGGTAGGTGATACCATTGATTTCAGAATATAGTTATATATTATTTAAAATTAGGTAATAGTAATATAATATACTATTAAATTAGTATATTCTAAAATCAATGGTGATACATAAATATTAAAATATAAAAAATTTGAATGAACGGCGTTCATTTTTTCCAAGAACGTGAACGCAATCGTTTTAAAAAAAATGATCGTAAATGTAAACGAGTTCAATTTTTAAGTGAACGATCTCTAATATGTAGCTAGGTGCCTTATAGTTCGTAATTTCGTATTGAACAAAGATTGTGTTGCTGTGTGTTTCATAAGATCCACGAATTTCGTGATGATATTTAAAATCACGTTATTTTGATAACCCCTGACAGTTTGAAAAAAATGAATATGAACTGATTAGGACGGAAACGGAATCCATTCGGTCGTATGACGCTAACTGTTAAGTGTGTACCGCTACCGTATATTAACAAATAAACAACTATTCGTTCCAATGTTCTGCTTTACATTACTTGTAGATTACAATATTGTTGCTTCAATGATGCCCTTGCTTTCCGCTGTTTAAATAAGGTAAAGCCGTTTAATTGATAAGGAAATATTAAAAACTTAAAGTAGTTAATTTATTATTTTCATTTTTCATTACAGGTGTCCAATGACAAAAATCTTTCGTATTCAAAAGATTCGGTTTGAACCACATTGAATCATCGTGTGATGATAATTTTTGCGACGCTGTATAATATTTATTAATTAACGTGTAGGTAAATATAATGGATTATAAATTCCCAAATGGATTTATGTTTGGTACTGCAACTGCTTCATATCAAATAGAAGGAGCCTGGAATAAAGATGGTAATAGTAAATACAATTATTACATACATTTATATATATTTATATATACCAATTGTTTAATTCAAAATAAATATTTTTATGATAAGATTGTAAATTACATTTTTAGGAAAAGGAGAAAATATATGGGATCATTTAGTTCATAATAGTCCAGAATTAATAAAAGATAAAACCAATGGAGATATTGCTTGTGATTCTTACTATAAGTATAAAGAAGACATTGCATTAGCAAAACATTTAAATGTAAATATTTTATATTTTGTTCCTATCACTGGTCATAATTGTATAATATAAATTGTTATTGTTAATAATTTAGTTAACATTCTATCGCTTTTCAATATCTTGGGCACGAATAATACCATCTGGGGAAGTTAACAATTTAAACCTAGATGGAATAGCATATTACAATCGTTTTATTGATGAACTCATTGCTAATGATATTATTCCATTTGTAAGTATATTTGCATTTCAATAAAATACATAGTAAAGCTTTATTAAAAATTAAATTCAGGTTACAATGTATCATTGGGATCTTCCACAATATCTTCAAGATCTTGGAGGTTGGGTCAATCCAATTATGTCGGATTATTTTAAAGAATATGCTCAGGTGCTATTCACCCATTTTGGAGATAGAGTAAGTTAATTCATTAATTGGTGAAGTGAATTATTAATAATGATAAATTGATAAACCATTTTGTGGTAGGTAAAATGGTGGATAACTATTAATGAGCCAATGGAGGTATGTCAAGGTTATGCTAATAAAGGCTATGCTCCATACTTGCGTTTAAACAATACTGGATACTATTTGGCTGCTCATACATTACTTATTGCCCACGGAAAAGTGTATAGATTATACGAAAAAATGTTCAAATCCCAACAACAAGGTATATATAGTAAAATAAATTGTAATTAAGTAATATGATCGAAAATTTAATAATACAGTGCGTAAACAAAATGAGAAAAAATGTGGGAAAAAACAATCAGTGGTTAAAAGTAGAGTGGCCATTTATGAAAAAAAAGTTGTATTGAGCATGTGGTATGTCTAACTACTAGAAAAAAATCAGACATCATAAAAATGGTTATTAACAAGTATAAAAACCAATTTCAAATTTCATGAATCTGTACAAAGATATTGAGTGTTCTCACTTATTGTTTTATACACTGTATATTGAAAGAAAAAATAAAAATTAATAATATGTCGATAGTTATTTGAAGTGTTATGTATTATGACTAGTTTAAACCATTGGTCATCATTATAGGTTATAAAAACATTTTTCTTTCAACATATTATTAATTTTTTTATTTGATTCAAAAGAGTAATACAATTTTTTTAAACAATTCATTATAATTATAATTTTTGTTATCTCAAATTGTCTAATTTCTATTTTGCTTAAAGGGTTTAATTTTTTTTTTTTCTTAGGTAAGATAAGTATTTCAATAAATGGTGTATTCTTTATACCGAAAAATTCCGATTCACTTGATGATATACAGACTGCTGAGAGAGCAAATCAATTTGAAGTACTAATGATATTTTGTTATTCCTATAATAATCTAATATTAATAAAATCTAATATTTTTATATTCAGAGAGGATGGTTTAGCCATCCAGTGTATAAAGGAGATTATCCGCCCATAATGAGAGAGTGGGTGGATAAAAAAAGTATAAAAGAAGGAAGACCATGGTCAACATTACCAAAATTTACAAATGATGAAATTGAATTAATTAAAGGTATCAACATAATTTTAGTTTTAATTTTTATATTAGAAAAAAAAAATAACTAAGGAACCAAAGTACAATGCAATTGTTATGCAGTTATATATCATGATTCTCAACTATCCATTCATAATGAACATTGACAAAGACTTTTACGTCATTTCTAAGAACAAAAATTGAAATTAAAAAAAAAATAAAAATGCATTTAATGAATAGTTTTACTTTTTTTAAAGGCTCTGCTGATTTTTATGCTCTTAATCATTACTCTACTCGCTTGGTAACTCATGGTAGTGATCCAAAATATACGTATAATCCAGATGCAGAGTATGCTACATCGGTAGATGAATCATGGCCCATATCGCCTGAAGCTCCTTGGATAGCAGTAAGAAATAAATTTACTTTATTTTCAATGGTATACATTACTAAAATAAAAGTTTTAGGTAGTACCTGATGGATTAAGACAACTTTTAATATGGTTAAAAAATGAATATGGCAATCCACCCTTAATTATAACAGAAAATGGGTATGGTGACAATGGACAGCTAAATGATTTAGATAGAATAAATTACTTAAAGGTAATATTTACTTTATAATATTCAATATATATTTAATGTAATTATTTACACTTGTTCTAATTGTATAGGGTTATTTACATGCCACATTACAAGCAATACATGAAGACTATTGTAATGTTATTGGCTACATATTATGGTCACTGTTGGATAATTTTGAATGGATGGAAGGATTTTCGTAAGCTACTTAAAATTTGAATACTTTTAGTATTAATTAATATATGAATACATAGTTTTCTAACGGAGATAATCACACTTAAATTTACATATATAAATAATAGGAATAAAAGATAAAATACCTTTACAGCTTGATCTAGTTCTTCTAGTTCATTTCTTTTATGACTAATAATAACACATAATAAAAGATTATTATTCGTTAATATAAATTTCTCCATATACCTTATTAGTTATTACAATTATGTTACTAAATATTTATGAAATATGTTGAAAATCTTTTGACAACCCTTTAGATTTGTGATTAATGATATATCAAATATTGAATAAAAATTATTGTTATGTATACCTAAGTAGAAATATTTAAGTAATATATTTATTATTTGCAATAAATCGTGAGCCTTAATTGCTAGTTAATATTACTATAAAAGGAATTTATTTAATTTTTTTTATTATGTATTCTTTTAGAATTCATTTTGGCATTGTCAAGGTAGATTTCAATGATCCTCATCGATCTCGTACACCAAAAGCATCGTACACATTTTTCAAGAATGTCGTTTCTACCAGGCAATTGACGACTGATACTTTTACTAGAATCCAATCTACTGAATTATAAAGAACTTTTTCACGTATCTATTTATGTACTCTACTCAATCAACATGTTTTTAGTAAAAACATGTGTTATAATATATATAAAATATATATATCAAAATACTTAATTCATTTAAATATAAAAATAATATAAACTATTTTGGTGGTTAATTATTTTATATTTTAGTTAAAAAAAAAAATTAAGTTTTTATTGATTTACAAAATAATTGAATCAACCTGTATTCGGTTAAGATATTTGGAATAAACCCACAATCTTTTTATGAAAAATTTTTTTACCATAATTAGAAATACATATAATATATATATATTTAATCGTTCAACATCTATGACTCTTACCATTTATTTTAGAATATATTATTAAATTTTAGAGTATATTCTAAGATCAATATTTTAGGAATATTCTCTTACTAATATTATATTATTTTATGGTATAGGCACATTTTTTATGGATATATTAATAAGTAATATTTATAAAATATTGTAGGCAATTATTTCATTTGTCACTTCATACATGATTTCATTCTCTACAATACACATGGACCTTTTTTGGATTTCTTGATTTATTGAAAAGTTTATTGAAATGTGACTTGATTCAATTACAGTTTAATATTAATTAAACCCAATGCACTTTTGTGCAACCGTATGGATTTAATACACTTTTATTGGAAAAGATTCAACTCTAATAGAAAACACATAGAATAATTTGTGATTTGAATTTCAAAAAATTGATAAATTATTTTAATTTTTATCAAATATGTTTAATAATTTTGATTTTTATAATTCACCACCACTATTAACTATATTAACTATTGTAATATATTAAAATCACATCAAAAATATTAAAATAATCAATTCTTATAACCATTAACTAGTATACCATTATTTTGGACAGGTATACAAGCAATCGGAGTATTGTAAATTTCAGTGTTTGAAAAGAATGTCATTCATAAACAATAAATATTGATTAAAAACATCATTTTATAACATTTTTCTATAATAATTTATATCAGATTAGATATTTTGATTACTGACTATTAAATGCTATAATGAAATTCCAGTGCCTAGGGTCAGTATTCATGTGTTTCTATAATTGATAAAATTCAAATTCTTTTCAAAAATTAGGGGTGTTATATGGATTTACTAAGCTTTTCATAATGAATGTTTGAAGTTTAAAGTATAATTATGGTCCAAGTAATTGTTTTCATAAGTATTGACGATTTTAAAAATCTATTTAATATAATATACTATTACTTAACTGCATATTATGAATCAATTTTGACTCTTCACATTTCTCAACTAAATTTTTAATTTTTTTTTTTTTAATTGGCATGAATACATAATATTTTAACACAACTGAGTCAGTCGATCTCTTAAATTTAACTAAAAGCTCTTGATCGTAGCATCTTGAATGATATTAATCAACTATAATCATGACTTATTGGTTATCCACTCAAAATGTGTACTTATTTCCGGTTTTACCAAGTGTTAATGCGGAAAATACATTTTTACTATAGATAAAATTTTAGCTTTCACCATTATATTTCAGACCCAACTATTATTCTAGCTATTTCTAGTTATAATATTAGTTAGAATCAGATTTGACGAAAGAGGGGGTTGTGAACACTAGGGTTGACTACCTAATGCATCAGACTTTAGTTACCTATATCTATAAGTTAATAGGTATGAGCATTGATTATAAATACTATTATTTATTAATTAATTAATTTATAATCAATGGTATAAACATAAACTATAAGATATTTAGGTATACATGACCTAGCGCAAACGCAGGACCCATATCATAGAAAGTACAAACGTAATACAAATAAACGGAAAAAAAATTTAATAGGTACATTTCATATTGTCGTGTAAAACAAATAGACTTCTGAATTTTTACTTTCCAAGAAAATTATTAAGTTCCCAATCGGTAATCATAATAAGTTCAGAATAGATCCCAATAAATTTCAAAATATTGGTGGTTTCATGTAAAAGGAACAATATTTCCCATAAAATGCCTTCCCTCCCGGTCTTATCTTCATACACGTCGGTAAACCAAATATTTGTTGTGCTAAGTGTTTATATTATGAGTCTCTGCAATCAAACTATTTTTTTATATAGTACTTAGATTTAGATATATATTTAATGTTTTTATTTTAATTAATTTTAGTTTAAATTATTTTATAATTTCGTATAATAATTATTTCATAGAATTATGAAGTA
This sequence comes from Chaitophorus viminalis, assembly GCA_025469195.1. Classification (NCBI taxonomy): domain Eukaryota; kingdom Metazoa; phylum Arthropoda; class Insecta; order Hemiptera; family Aphididae; genus Chaitophorus; species Chaitophorus viminalis. Next base: position 222,807 of record JAIPRK010000103.1, on the reverse strand, counting down.
TGAAATAATTATTTTTAAATATAAATTGAAGAACAAAATACTTGTCTTTGTACAGAGTATAAGTTCTAATATTATGCACTGTAATATTTATATAAAAATTAAATGACAATGGATACTTCAAAAATTTGAATTATTATAAACAAAAGACAAAAACAAGCAGGTACTGATATGTGAGTAGGTATATTTACTTAATATAAAAATAAAATAGGTACACCAAATATACATCAGTGTGATATTGTGTTAAGTTACAGTTTCACAATATTGTGTTGGTATATATACTTTGTTTTCAAGGCTAATATAATAGTTTAAACTTTTTGGTACTTAATTGTTGCTAATTAAAGGCAACCTGTTGAGGTACAAACAAAGGGGCAAACAAGGTACAAACGATCAGCACCGGTTTAGACACGACATTTCGAGGTGGGGGTGCTGCTGAGAAAATGGATCTTACGTAGATATGCATATAATAACGTAAAATTCATTACGTGATAACATTAATAACTACATAGAGCTCGGATGTTGAATTGCAAATTTAATTCCTATCTAACTCGTGTGTGTTACTAAAATAGTAAGTTAATCAATTAACGCATTAACACGTTTCGCTGTGATGACGTGATGGTACAAGTTGAAAACCGCACATTTTGTCGTCGTTCATATTGAAAACGGTCTAAAAATGAGAAAAATACAGTATAAAAATTATTTGTATTGTTCATGGGGACAAAAATGTATAACTAATGAGTTTTATAGGAAAAAAAACTGTACAAGGGAAAAAAGTTAATACTTTCTAACTTCTAAATGCCATCAATCACCCACCCCAAAAATAAGCATGTGACAACTCGATTATCCGTGCATGTATAAATATTGATTTTGATATTGAAATAAATTCAAATTTGATCATACCTCGATGGGTAATGACTGGGTTAGGGATCCGGAGATGAGCATGGTAACGTGGGTAGACTGGTAAAGGACCGATGAAAGGGTGGGTTTAGCTTCTTTCCCGAACCGTGTATCGTCGATTTAGTGCTTAATTCAGTAAAAATTAAGTGTACTACACGTGACGTACTTATTAGTTATCACAATACTCGTATCAATGTTACGTAATGTAATTAATAATCATGCACCTATATAAAGTTCGCAAAAAAAAATTCTGTTTCACTCATTCGGATTCCTAACTACGTGTACCTAATGGACGCGGATGTACTTGGTTTTTAGTTAATTTTTACTAAACCTGATTTCCCCGAAACCAATTCAATTATATACACGTGCAGCATTTATGCGCGTGCCAACGATCAATTATTTTATTTCAAAAAGTCGTGAGAGAGAGCATATTACTATGGTCTGTGATGTTATTCACAGTCCATATGATATTACGAGTTTTCGAAAACGCTCGACGGATATACATAATCGTACAGCTCGGTACAAGGCGTACAACGCTGGCGAAACTAGCCAGTTTTATTGTCCTCGTGCCCACATGAAAAAGGACCGAGGAATTAATGTTTTATGGCAATATTATTTGTGTAAATGCATTTTTGGTTAACATTTATAATATTTAATATTATATATTATAGTATCAATGCATCATCAAACACGCGCGTGTGTACCAATAATTGGTATAAATTGTCATTTCGTTTTAAACGATTTACCAGTGTCTACAGTACATATATACTTATAAATTGTTATGTAGGTAGTGCTTCATGTGTGTTCGTCTCCATCTTGACTCAACACGTTCCCTCACATCGTCAAGTATTCAACTCATCCTCATTATGATATCATATCGATATAATTACATAAATGTTATTGTTATAATATGCTGTATTTTTCTATGTTATTAAACTTAAGAGTATTAATTTACTGAGACAATTTAAATAAAATAAATACAAAAAAATATAAGGTTGACCATCTGAAATCGATAACAACAAGACGTATCAACATTGACGTAAACTGACTTCCCGTATCCCGTCGTTACGCGGTCACGATTTTTATTTTGCGTGTATGAAACGAGCACGACTCCTAGTTATATAGCATTCTGGTAAAACTATTCTCGAGTCTTTCTTCTTTTCGAATCGAAACAGATCGGCGATCCATTTCCTGCAGATTTACGGTATATATTGTATTGTGTTAAAATATATCAAGAACGTAGTGATGTGTTCTAAACGGCCATACATCGACGATTCGTCGACGCAAGCGTCTTTAATAAACGTGATGAATGGTGAAATGTTTCCGATCAAGGATGGCACAGAGTGTATCATTGGAAGTTCTCTTGATTCGACAATTATTATCGAAGAGCTTTTCATATCTCGTCGTCATTGTTCAATCAGATATGAAAATAATCGTTTTGTCGATTCCGACTTGCAGTCGACCTCAGGCACCTTCCTTAATTCAGTAAGACTTCCGGTAGATATAAATCATGCCACAGAATTACAGCAAAGGGATCTCATTGGCTTTGGTAGAAGAAGAAATATTATTATAAGTTACAAATTTATTTTACACACTATCCCTTCAAAAAAATTAAAACTAAACAATGAACAGTGTGTTGTAGAGGTCTATAATGCAGATAAAAAGTATAAGAATACTTTATCAAAACTTCAAGCGAAAATATTGAACTTAAAAGATGACTTGAAGATATTACGCGATAAAGCCAAAACTGAACTAGCTAAATTGCAAAACACGGTAGACAACATTATGGATATCACAAGCATGAAAACGTTTAAAGCAAAAAACATTATTCAACAAATGAACAACCAAGTTTCTACGTTAAAGTTGCAATTAACGGAAGCTACAAAGGAACAAAGCGCATCTGAAGAAATAAAAAAACAATTTTATGTTCAGTTAGAAAACGAATTTCAATGCTCTATTTGTAGAGATTTGGTGTGCAATCCTATAACTTTGAATTGCTCTCATTCGTTGTGCACTATTTGTATTATAACATGGATGTATCGAAACAATTATAATTGTCCTTTTTGCAGAGCTTCTATTCAAACCGTTTCTAAATGTCTTGTTCTGGAAAATTATATAACCAAGATATGCAATTTCAGAAGTGGTGAAATTAAAGAATAAAGATATCTGGTGTTAAAAGAAACGCCTACGTTGGTTCCGGTATCAAATGGCAAAAATCAATCCGGTATCAATTAGCAACAATTCCTCGCGTAGCAATTTCAAGCGTCCGAAATTACCATAATCATTGTAAGATAGCAAATATATTGGCCTAAAACCTTTTCCCGAGTATCAGTAGAAGTGGTTTATCTCACTAATAGTGTATTAATATAATGAAAGATTGCTTTCAATTTGTAATGTATTTTGTTGTAAATAACTAATAAAATTAACTTATAAATGTTAAATAAGAATAAAAATTGATATACCATATTAATATATATTGTTATTAATCATCACTATTACGTATTATTAAAATCATAACTTGAAATTTGTTAAATGTGGTTATATTATTTTCTATCAAAACTAATAATAGTTTGTTATTATAGTAATCGGAAAATTATACTTCTTAGTTTCAACTACCTATACCTATTTAAGCAATTTATACCTATGATTTGCTAGGTAGTATTTATTAATTAATTAACTTATAAATAGCATTTATAACCAATGGTATAAACACTATAAACTATAAGGTATATATGACCTAGCGCAAACGCAGAGCCAATATCATAGAAAGTACAAACATAAAACGAATAAATGGAAAAGAAATTTAAAAATTTCATATTGTCGTGTAAAACAAGTAGACCTCTGAAGTTTTACTTTCCAAGGAAATTATCAAGTTCCCAATCGGTAATCATAATAAATTCAGAATAGATCTAAATAAATTTCAAAATATTGGTGAAGGTTTCATGTAAAAAGAACAATATTTCCCATAAAATGCTCTTCCTCCCGGTCTATCCTTCATGCACGTCGATAAACCAAATATTTGTTGTTGTAAGTGTTTATATATAAGTTTCTGCAACCAAACTATTTTTATATAATACTTAGATATATGCTCAATGTTTTTTATTATAATCAATTTTAGTTGTATAATTCATTATACAAACTAATGAGTTAATAAATAAAAATTGATATAAATAAATAAATTACTAGTATATATAATCAATGATAATACTTACCGTCATATATTTCATAAAATTATATGAAATAATTATTTTTAAATAAATTGAAGAACAAAATACTTTGTTTGTATAGAATATAAATTTTAATACTATGCGTTGTAATATTCACATAAAAACTAAATGACAACCGACAGTTAAACAATTTGAATTATTATGAACAAGACAAAACCAAGCAGGTACTGATATGTGAGTATATTTACTTACTAGATGCCGTGATGGTACAAGTTGAAAATCGCACATTTTGTCGTCGTTCATATGGAAAAGGGTCTTCTAATGAGAAAAATACTGTATAAAAATGATTTGTATTGTTTATGGAGACATAAATGTGTAACTAATAAAATTATCTAAAATTGCTATTTCCAATACATTGAAGAGTTTTTAACCCATGTATAATATACACTATATATATCTCGTACAATGAGTGTATTTCGGTATGTGTCTAGTATTTTTTTTTGTGCAAATTGCCAACTCGAAGCCGGAAGTGATAAGGACTGCATTGGCCAAAGACTGCGAGCAACAGTATGGACTCGGAAAAATGTGTTTTTCAACAATGTTTATTTCTAATTATTAAAGTAAAACTGAACGTTTAACAAAATACCAAAAACAGACATCTCACGACATTCATGTACCTGAATTGCCTGTACTCCACGCCGCGCAATCTATTCGTTAGCTTTTTAATAATTATTCAAGAATAATATTATACTTTGAACACCTAAATCTTTGTTTAAAAAAATTCTATTGTCTTGAGCCATGTTAGACTCTAGTACATACGTGACTACTAGTGATTATTGTAGTATCCGAACTTAATCGATCGAAGTGCTTTATACCTGCTGGCTGGTATCTAATTATTTCAAAATTGTCAGTGTTCAGAACGTTCATTAAAAAAATTGAATTCGTTCATGTTCATAGCTTGAAAATGAACTTTCACACTCGAGTTCGTTTTTTTTTTAAATTAATCACATTCTTTAAAAAAAAAATTTTTAAAGTCCCAGAGCCACATACTACCATGGCACCATATTTTCTTATTATTATGGATGTACTATAATTAAAATATATTTATTTATTGTACATTGAAATTAAATATACCAACTAATTATGAATTATTGAAGTTTTATGTTGGGATGGGTATTCTAGACCATGGAATATTAAAAAGTAATAAAAGTAATATTCCTACATTACGATTAAATATTACGAATCAACTGCAGGTGGTCAGATTCTCAAGTTGTATTAGCATTGGTCACAGCAGAATCTTTGCAGTGGAAAACATATATTTATACTTATAGTACAATATTATCAAGTACAATATATACACAAGAGTAGGAAGATTTCGGGTTTTTAGTTTTTACTTAGACCAGTCGGTAAAAACTGGGTTTTATCACTATTTGTACTTTTATCGTAAGCAGTCAGTATTATTATAAAATAAATTAAAAATTATTTTAAAAATAAAAAATTTAAAAAAATTAAATTCTTATAATAAACATTTATTTTCTCATTTTGTCATTTCATTGAAACGTCCGTTAAGTCTTCGTCAATGAATTGTCACTTTGAAGGGACAGACGGGTAGAGTGTGCACTTTTTAATATTTTCACGTGTGTAGATTTCACTCTCAGTGGAATAAGTCCGGCGAAGAGCATTGTAGAGCAATCAAACGAAAACAGTACAGAAGAGACTACAGAATGTTTTTTACACTGAGCCGGGTTCGTATCGACGACTGCGCACTGCTGTGTGACCACTGCACCACGTTGCTCCTTCAAACATAAATATGTATATATAAATCGATAATCTTAATATTACTTATCGAATAAAAAATGTATAAAATAATGGCATTCCCCGTATTCCTGCATCCCATAGGCGGCACTTGGGGATGATTCCAGGGGGTAAACAATTAATTAACTTTCAAACCCAACTCTCCAAAAATAAAATTTCAGTATTGATTTGATTTTTTTTTCTGGAGTGCATTTTTACTAATTTTGACTTCAATAAAAAAGTTTTTTGACTTCATTTACTTAAATGAAGTATAATAATTTAAAAATATAACCTAAAATATTAGGAGATATTTCAAACTAATAACGTATAACTATTGTATTTTGGGGTATGAATATTTGAATAATAATTAATTCATATTTTACATTAACATATATCCATACATTTTGTTAAGAGTAACTTAACAGTAAATTACAAAACAATGTTCAAATTCAAATTCAAAACAATTTACTTGAGTACTAAACGTCGACCCTTTATTGAAGCTTCTACATCAAATCTATCAGTAATTTAGTGAAAGTCAATTTGTCAAGTTGTTATGTATATATGACACTGCCAAATTATATAAACGTTCTTGAATCGTGGTGACTCTTAAATATGTTTTCAGTCGACGTAGACCAAAGAAACTATGCTCACAAGAAGCAGTATTGGTAGGTATAATTAAAAAAATTTAATTTTGATAAAAATTATTATCTTTCCATCAATAATATACGAATATTCAATAAACATGAGTATAATTATATTCTTCTTGGAATACCAAAATCTATTTTCTTGTTTTACATCAGAAAAATTAAAATTACATAGAGAATATCATTAATTATTTTAAATTTAAATTCAACTTTTCGACGTTTATCAATAAAAGATTGAAATAACAGGTTTTTTCGTTAACTTTTTTTGGGGGGAGGGGAGGGGCAAATGTATACTTTTGCCCCCCCAAAAAATTGTGTAGGAAGCAACTGCCCCTCATGACCCCCCCCCAAGTGTCGCATCCCCTAACACAAATTCGACCACTACAAGTACAACTGTGCGTGTGCACAGCTACGTCAGGTATGTATATAATAATTTAGACACACCGAACAGCAGGTTAACCTACCTGCACGCGGTTTAGTAATTAGTGTTTCAAACACAACACGCTATAATATAGTATGCCATAGTTACGGCGGACTATTATCGATTTTCGAGCGCGTGACTGCGTATACCTATTGTTATTGTTTTATTCCCGTCGGTGTATCGAACTCCTCGTGTAGGTACGTCGTCGTCGCAACAGTGGCCAAAACGACAGCAGAGAAAGTAGCGTCCGTGAGCCTTTATTTATCGCACCTATACATAATGTATTGTGCATATATATATATTTTTGGCCGTCGCGAGATTTCCACTGGGCACACATACCGTCTTTGCAGAAACCGAAAAACGTATAACTCCTAGTCGTTGCGATCGAAAAATTCATAAGTACGTCGCGAATCGTAATAATAACTATTTTAAGCGTTGCGTAGGTGCCTACTGCCTACATACATACATACAAGGGCGAGAAAGGGAAACGAATAATTATCGAGTCCGCCATGATGTACTCGAAGGAAAAACAATTGTGCCTGAAAGGAACCGCGTCCGCGGTAACGAATAACGTAGCCGCGAACGTTTCCAAACACCAGAAACCGCCGCACGGTTTTGCCGTCATCGACCGGCAAACGGTCCACGTGGTGGACGTCCATGACAATAACGGTCCATTGTCGTCGGCTTCCGCGGATGACCCCGGCCACCTGCATCAGTGCTGTTTGGACACGAAGACCAACTACGTGACACAAGTAAAATTTTATACACGAGCCGCTCAATGGCATAGGCGAGATTACAGAGGGTGCTTACCAAACACAAATTATTCGGTTAATTTTATGTATTATACAGAGTGATTTTTTTAGGATGCTCACCCTTTTTTTATCGTAAAAATGCTAAAATTTGGAATTTTTTTTTAAAAAATCTCCAAGTTAATATAAAAACTATGTTTTCTTATGTATATTTCTTTTTATATAGAATTTCTGGTATGGCCTAGCTGTGGCGATAAAAACTTTGTTTTTTCGAATGGGAATCCCACATTTTCCACGCGAAATAATTTCATTTTTCTGGAACTTTTGGTGTAACGTAATCAAATTTCGGACCACTATTTTCGGAATTATTCAAATTTAAAATTATGTGTGTTAAATTAATTAGATACTTAATAACTAGCTTTACATGTGTACCATTGATAAGCAAATATCCATTATGATTACAACTTCATAATCAAAACCCAATGATAATTAATTATTAATAATTATACGGCACAGATAGCAGATATATGTTGCATTATAAGATTCGATGTATACGTTAACATATACACATGTTAATTCTTATCATCACACAAATACACAATTACTAATTACTAATTATTGCTTATAGGTTTTCAATTTGCAATCTCAAATGAGTAGCAAATGGCGCTGACAAATTATACTACAATGTTATGTACTATAAGAATATTTCCTTAAAACTTAAATTAAAATAATTCATAAAGTACTCGTTCGAATTTTGATTTTGGTACATCGAAATTCTCAAAAAAATAATCCCAATGGTATACCGCAGTAAAAAAAGGGTAATCCAATTTGAAAAACTAAAGTTTGTATCGCTACAGACAGTGGCGGCTCTAGGTCCCAATCTCAATATCAAAAAAAAAAAAAAAAAAACGGGAATTTAATATACTATTATTGACTTGTATACTATATTGTATATTTTGTACTAATGTAGGCAATATGACTATATTTTATAAACGAAAATTAATACATACCAAGATAAGATAAGAAAATTACTTCGTCAAATTACATGGATTTTAATTAAAATAACCAAAATATTACATATTATGCATTTAAAAACCGTATATATGCAAAAAAAAATCGTAAAATTTAGAAATATGCAGTGCATGTAAAAAAAAGGACAAAATATGCAAAATAAAACTTCATATTTCGGATCTATTGATTACAAATCAAACTTGTAGCTTATCTAGCTATTTTTTGGACTATTCAGAAAAAACATGCAAATGCATATAAATCCGGGCCTTATAACCATAACTCTCTACTTATGATTTTAGAGCTTTCTTTATTATACAATTGTAGCTCGACAATTACCAGAAGTATATTACAATGGATAAATCGTTACGGAACTTATAATTTAAAATAATTTATTCTATATTTGTATTTGGTAAATTCTTAAACCTATTTAATATCGGGCAATATACATATTTAAAAGGTACTCTGGTGCACACTGGGTTACATAAATTGTCTGGTGGTCACATGTTCAGAGGGTATGATAGTTTATGACTGCGATCAACAATTCAAACGCATATATTCACACAACTGCGAAGACAAGAACATGAAAGAGAGATTTGCTAAGGGGATAGCTACTTTTGAATGCACTTATTTGTGTATTGGTAAATAAATATTGTTTCATATTGTATAAAATGTACTTGAACAGTCATTACTTAATATGGTTGATCCATGTATAATAGGTAACAGTAATGGATCAATCAGAGTATTTGGACCGGATGAAGATGGTCAAATAGTGTTTCTTGATCGAAAATTAATCCATGGAGCTCCCATCACAGATATGTCAACATACAAACAGAACTTGGTGTCTTGCGACGAGTCTGGTTGTGTAGTATTATCACATCTGGACTGTGGTGAATTAATGATAATTGCTCGATCAAAAGTTTTTCCTGGGTTGGTATACATAAACAAAATAGCTCTCCTCAAATACAAGTTTGGATAACTCTCAACCACATTTTAAGGTATTGTAAATGATACTTAAAACTAGTAATAAAATCAATTTATACTGCTTATAGATACCCTTGCACTACAACAGAAATTACTAGAATTGGGTTATTAGCAGTAGGTTATGGATGTGGCATGATTCGCATATTTGATCCAACCATAAAATTAACAAATGGTGATGCAGAAGATCTATTACCCATGATAGTTCAAGTGTCAGCACATGCTCGGTGCGTAACAGCAATGTCAGCGGCCAAAGATGCTGATCTGTTGCTGAGTGTCTCCGAAGACTCATGGATTAGAGTTTGGAAAATTAACTCTACAGTAATATGGTAGCTCAAAATACTGTTTACATTTTTTATTATGATCTATATTTTAGAGTGTTACACTGGCATATTGCTACATGAAGGAGGATACTATGTTTATGGGATGTCAATTTATCAGAAGAAATGGATCAAAATTTTGTACAACAGCATACAATTCACCATACATTACATGTTACGCATTAACCCAAATGTAGGATATGTAGTTTTATTTAAAAATTAATTAATTATGAAATAGTAAAAAATTTGAAATTAATTAAGACATTGTATTTTATTGTAAAAGTAGTAGCTTAAATTATATAAAAAAATAATAGAAATGAAGGATATAATTTCCAATACTTCAGTATTAGGCCATATTATAGCAGTATATTATAGTTAATATGTTCCTTATGAAGTTTAAAGTTCTAACTAGTAACATAATACATACAGATCAGACAAAAAAAAAAAAAAAAATTTGAAATTAAAAAAACTTAATTGTTAAAATCCAGAGGACAGCGTCTCTTTTTTCATTTGGAATTTACACATCCAGGAACATACCCGATGTTCAATTAATTAAGACTGAAACAAAATAAAATAAACAATATACAATTATTACATATTTAAAAATGGAAATCAGAAAAACATTTATACACAAAATATTAATATAAATTATTAACTTATGAAGAAAAAACCAGTAGTAAGTGAATATTCAATATACCACACCCAATAAGCAGTATCCAAAGTAAAATACTTATGTACGACTATCAACGTACAAAGTCAAAAATAGGTGTAGAATATAAATTTTCTACAATTTTTTAAAAATATGCTAATTTAATACCAAAAAATAATTACTTAAGAGAAGTATTTATAATGGTTTATGGGTAGAAAGTACAATATATAAATAATTCAACTTTATATTTAATTTAAATACTTGATAAACAAATTGATTTTTTCTTTGAAGCAATCAGTATGAAAGAATGATAGATAGCATTGCTGATTAGTGTACTTATTATGTGTAGTTCATATTGTTTGTTTTTATAATTTTTTTTTATCAAAATGATATAAAAACAATATAAACATTTGTTCAAGTACATTATAAATAAAATAAGCATCTTACTTCTCAAAATAAACAAAATATTCCACAAACAAAAAATATTCTGAACTATGAAAAAAATTATAGAAACCATCTCGATTGTGTTCAAAATTTTTTCCTTCATAGGGTTGCATTAATAACAGTATGGAAAAGTCTGAACCCTACCCATAATGAAATGTCTTTTGTTGGACGAAATATTAAAATTTATTTTCTATACAATATAAAATTAAATTATACTTACATCTTCTACTTTTGGCCTCTTGGCTGCTTTGCCTCCTTTTGAATTAGAATTGGCTGCTATTTTGCGTTTTTTTTCATCTACCTGGGATGAATGTTAAAATTGATCAATTTAGCAAAAGTAAAATAACCTCATAATTGTTAATTCAGAAGCACTAAAAATTAATAGCCATTAAATTACTAAGAATAATTTGGTTTAAAATTTCTTACACTATTTTTTTCTTCTTCAATAACATCCTCTTCTTCTTCCTCAAATTCTTCATCAATTTCATCATCATCTTCTTCATCAGCCATTCCTTCACTGGCTAATCCAAGAAAAATGTAAGAAATAATTATTATTTATACCAAAGAAATTCATAAAAAGAAAAAAAAAATTAGCTCAGAATTAAAAAAGGTTCATCAAATAATTATCAGACGCAAATTACCCAAAAATAACTCATCATAGCTAGATAAAATTGAATAAAATAATAAATGAATATTAATACTTACTACCAACGGAATGATTTCCCAGTAAATGAACAGGGCCATTCCCTTTTACAAGTTTAAATGTAACTGGTGGGTCTGGGAACAAAAGATCAAGAACACATTGGCTGTGACCGGAACCCCCCCGAAGGACTACAACAGGAAACTTGATATCTGATTTATAACCCATTGCTTCCACTTCAATAACATTTACTTCACCATCTTCCACATCTGGTCCTAAAACAGCCTACAGTAAAATTTATGGTTAGATTTACTATGTCAACTGAAAAAAAGTTATGATTAATGTAGGTATAATACCTGTTTCACGAGCAAAGTGTGTTCACCTCGGAAAATGTGAGAACTATCATTGGAATCGTGTTTTACATCAGGATCCCAAACTTCAGTCGCCTTTGCTTTGTCCAAAGTGACACCTAAAAAGAAATAGAATAGGATTAAATATTTTTGTGTTTATAAGACCAACTAACAAGCTATCTAAATATAAACTAAAAAATTGATATTCAGTAATTGCTGATTACTCACAGTTCTAACAAAAATAATAGGGTAATTATACAACTATACTAGAAGGAGCAAACAGAACGACCACGAAAATCAAAAAAAAATCCATCGAACCACCATGCTTTGCCAGTGGTAAGTGGGAACATGACGTCTTATTTCCTGTACATCTGCTTCGTAAGTTGTGGTAACAATTAAATACAAGGTCGATATCAGACACAGAGAGAAGCAGTTAGAGAATGCATGTATTTTAATGGTAGAAAAGACGAGAATTAGTATAAGAACTAGTGACGGGCAAACAGTAACCGAGCAAATTTATATTCTAAGAGCGAACCCTTCATGTATAAATCGAGGTTTGTTGATGTAAGATTAAATTTGACCATACAATTATTTTACAATTTGGTATAGAGGTAGAATAATGGACTTTATCATAAGTAATTTTTACACAAAAAACGTTTACGAAAAACAATTTAAGGGTGGCCGTTATTAAAAAAGGATAAATTCAAGAGGGCCGCCACTTGGCTTTAATAAAATAAACGAGAAAATCATTTGCAAAAATGTAGCAGTCCGTGATGACAGTAGGGGAATGAAGTTTGACACGCGACCATGTGACTTTTAGGCTACCATTGGCGAATAATCGCATGGGGCCACGAAGGAGAAATTACGCGCGCGCTCGCACTTTAGATTGTGTAGTAAATAATAGTAGCCAGTATAGCCAATTATAGCAGCAATGGAGAAGCGGTTGACAAGAGTACAGAGAAAAACGTGTTATACGCGCGACGACGTGCAAAATCAAGAATTAGGCGCATGAGAAAAAAAAACCGCGTTGGCCTTCGATGACGGACGACCATTTTGTACTTCCTTTTTCGCTTGCACTTAACGCACGACGGTACAAATTATACTCACCCCAGAAGTAGTCTTCAGTCATCTTGATGTTTTGACCGTTTAACGACGTAGATGACGAGAAAATGTTTTCGCCAAACGGACAAGAGCAACGAGAAAAACGTTGACGGTGCCCGGTGGGGAGGGGAAAGACTGAAATTTTGCGCACACACTCGCACGGTACGACAACTGCGACAATAATGGCCGACCGCAGTTGCCGTCATCGTCGTCGCCACCGTTGCCGGTAAACAAAATCCGTTGTTCGTGCGCTCCGCCCGGCCATCCGTCGCGCCACCTACGGACGCCGTGCCGGGTCAGTGTAGCCACGAGTTTATTCCGGATTTACGGATTAATTCTGGCGGCACTGCGCTCACCACCGTCTTATCTGTTTATTTCTCATTGGACAACGTAGTCGCCGCGTTATCTGTGCTCACCGTTTGGATTTTATACGTTTTTAATAATTTTTATTTGATTCTTATTATAATATTATCTTACATTATCATACACTCATGCAATTATTATGATTGTACTTTGCAATTTGGCGTCTGCTCTGCTTTAAATTTTTAAATTTCTGCCTCTCCGGCCCTCCCCGACCGTATCGCAGTGTTAGCACAGGTGTTGGCACAGCGCTTGCGACAAACGAACATACATAAAAGTTAAAACGCACACGTCATAATATAGTATACCCGCGATCGCGTACGTTCTTGTGTTTTCATACTATATAGATCTCATGTCCAATTGATCATCACTTCTGTACGGTAATAACTAACAAATCGAAAATGTTTCAAGCAACCACGGTCAAGGTGTTTCTGTTCCTTCTACTTGCCGCTTCGCTGGGTGTCTTTTGGTATCTAGACACGAGATTCTATCACTGGGACCACAATATATTGCCTGAGCCTGATAGTTTGGTCGTTGAAAATGTACCTAAAAATACCGTAAATGATACTTTCAAGCCCAAAGTATTTATACCTACAAAAGAATGGCAAACAATTGAAGAAGGTACTTTACAAGTATTAATATGAAATACCTTTAGGTAGTTGTGAATACTATTTTACTTGTTACTTTGATAAATTGTTTTGTTGTATGACTAGAGCAGTCAAAGAATATGCTATACCTTAATTAACTTGTAATAAATGATTTTTAATAATTCAGATGTTAAAACCAATCATAAACGTGATGTTAAGTTGCTTGCTAGAATTTGTCTGGCCTGTGAATAGAACCCATCTGAATTGAAGTCGCTTTAATGTGACTCCATTGCCGTCATTGTTTCTAGTCAAGTGTCATTTAAAGAAGTCCTTGGGCATTTGGGTTAAGCAATATAATTCATTTTTGTAATGAATTGATATTTGATGTATATGTATACTGAAGTGTATATTTTACTACCTGCAAATTTAAAGTAGTTTAGTTTTAATGGTTTTTAATATTTGTCAAAAATGGTTTATGTGATTTATATGGAATAAGAATTTTTCAATAAAAACAGGATTTGTGTAGTTTTATTACTCATGGAAACTCGTAACAACTTTTAACTATTAAATTTACCATATGGTAATATGTGTTTGCATTTTTTCATGAATAACTTAAGTAAGAAGTAGGTACTGAAAAATAATCTTTTACTAAGTGGTATTATTTCATCTATTTGTTGATACATTGATTGTTATATGAATAATGTTCAAACAAATTTTCCAGGTCAACCTATTCCTCCTGGACTACATATAAAAATTGACTTACATACTGGTGAGAAAAAAGCTAAATTGATGGATGATAATGAAATTGATGACCCTAGTAGTTTGGCTATTTTGCAATCTAATATTTCTGAACATCATGTAAGCAATAAAATGTTATACTTTTATTATCTACTAAAAATGTTTTGTTTTATTATTAATTCAAATAATTCAAATTTTTTTTATTTAATATAATTTTAGAAACAATCAAAGAATCTTCCAGAGAAGGTACATAAATTTAAGTCTTATGATCAAACCAAAGATGATCTTGGCAAACTAAATTTAGATGTAAAAAGTGAAATACAAATAATGGAAGAACTTTCTACGAAATTCCAAAACCAAATGAAAATATATGAAGAAGCTCATAAAAATCTTGAAAATATTTTAACTGATCTTGAATATTTGTTACACCAAGTTGATACAGCAGAAAGTTTTATTCAAAATAATGGGTAATTTATGTTGAGAATAGTTAATTAATTGTAGTTTAACTTACTACTGACTTAGATTTTTATTGAGATCATTCATAATAAAGATAACTATTACCTACTATAACCTATTCATTTCCAAATTATTAAATTATAATATATTAATTATATTATATTTATGTAATTGTTGTTGCTCTTTGTTTACTTTTATTAAACGCTGTTGATTTTTTTACAGGATAAATGCTATTATAATTTCATGTATTAATAGTTCTTCAAGTTTTATGAAATCACAAGGAGCACTACTCTTAGGGTCAGCTGCTTCTAATAATCAGAAAGTTCAAATTTCTGCTATAAAGTCTAATGTTATTCCACTTCTACTGAAACATATAAGTGACGAGTATGATTTTAAGGTGAGTGTTTTAGTTAATGTATAAATATTGCTTTATTTTGATAAATTTTAATTTGTTTTTAGGTTCAAAAAGAATGTTTCTATGCATTATCATCAATTATTAGACAATTTCCTGCAGCACAAAAACAAGTTATAGATCAAGATGGTATTCAAATATTTATGTCTGTTTTAAAAAGACCTGAAACTGATTTTAATACTAAACTTAAAGTAAAATAGTTTATTTATGTTATAAAATAGATTAATTAAAAAAAAAATTATATTGTTTTGTTGTCTTGTGTATTAGTTAAAAGTTTCCAATCTTTTAGAAGATTTGGTAGTTGAAATTGAGGATGCTAAACTAACATTAAATGAAGAAACTGATGACAGACAAAGATCAGAAGCGAAGGATAGAGTTCATCAATATGAAGAATTGCACTTAAAAGATAAACTTGTTGAAAATGGATGGTATATTATAAACTAATAATTTTAAACCAATACTATAATTTGACTTTAATGCTAATTTTGTAAATAGGTGTGGTATTTTAGCTAATGAATTGATTGCATTATCAAGTATACCACCAACGAATGAAGAAAGCCATGACATGGTTGAAGCTTCTGGAAAATCTTTATCAGCAATGAGTAAACTTTGCAAATTTAAACCACAAGAGAATAAACAACTCTATGATTCATTATACAAATTGGAAATACATTATAAAAAATTAGCTAATCAAGATAAAACTTTGAATCCAATATATAAATTAATTAATGAGTTGACCAATACTTATGACCCTGTTTTAGAAAAGTATTAAATTTATTGTTATTAATTTATTATTGTTAAGTTTAGTTTGTATGTTTCAAAAAACTGTGTGGAACTAACTATCTTGTATATTGAATATTTTGTTCTGTGATATAATTTATAATTTATTGATAAAATGTATTTAGTTTAAGAATTATAGAATTATTTTAATCAATACATGATTTACCAGTTAATTATTTTAATATTAATAAATATTTTATTGTTAAAATTATTTAATCATAAATGTAATTCTTATATTATATTATTATTTTAAAATATAGTAATATAATTATCTGCATATTGAATGGTATTTAACATGTAAAATTATGAGTATTTTGTTATTTTTCATCTTACAAATTTGTATTAAAAAAACTAACAAAAATAAGGTAATTCATTAATATAATAGCTTCAATAATGGTGAGATTTAAATTTCACTTCAGTCAATTTGAGAACTTTTTAAATGTTGTCCTCATTATATTTTATTAAAACTTATTAATTATAACCAATTATTACTTAATGAACAATTTAAATTGTTTTTAAATAAATATTTAAATTATTTATTACATTTTTTACCTAGAGTGCATATAATAATAGTTTTCAGGTTCATTCTGTTCATAAATTTGATTTATAAGATGAAAATCCTGTATGTTGTTCGATAGTGATTGTTCCCCTCCAAAATTCACAAAATGATATTAAGAGAGATTACTCA
Source organism: Chaitophorus viminalis (assembly GCA_025469195.1). Taxonomy (NCBI): domain Eukaryota; kingdom Metazoa; phylum Arthropoda; class Insecta; order Hemiptera; family Aphididae; genus Chaitophorus; species Chaitophorus viminalis. Next base: position 205,624 of record JAIPRK010000103.1, on the reverse strand, counting down.
TTTTTAATCGTTTTCTATTTAGTGTACCTGTCCTGCTTCAGTTCAACAATTATTTTACTCGTTATAATTTACCTATCCATTTAAATCCCTGTCAACTTAATTATTTTAACCCACTGTAGAATATAGTAAATAAAATAAATACATTTTTGCGTGACCTCGACCATCCTACTATATTGTCTGGTGAATTATTTTGATCTTTAATTGTTCTATGTACTTAAAATCTTGTATTCTAAGCTAATGTTAAATATTTGCTGAAAATAAAAATAGATCATCATCAATTTTATATAAAAATTAAATTATAAATAATTTATTGAAAATATCCTGTTTAATAATAATTAAGTTTAAATCTTTCTCCTACAAGTCTGTATACGTGTACCTTTTATTTACTAGTTAGCGTAAGCTCCTGAAGTAGAACTTTTTAAGAAATTGAAATTTTCTTCTATTAGTGTACCTATATAAATTAAGTGGAATTTGATGAACTAAGCCTTCCTATATATATAATCAGCTCACCAAATTCAATATAGGTATATATTCTTTTTATTTAAATAACTTATGATTTTTCTAGTATGTGAAAAACCTCTTTATGGCTTTATTTATGTTTAACAGGTATATAGCTATATATTTGCCTATTTGAAAATAAAATAAATTGAAATCCGCGCACACAAAACAAACACGAAGTGCGTACATGCGCATAATTTAAACAGATGGTTTTCTCGGAGTTATATAATGTTTGGGAACTGAATACCTACATGTAATTATTTATTCCACGTATACGTCACGTGCAGCAGACGAATGTTCGCAGAAATAACTAATAAGTAACAGTCAACGGTGCGCGATTCGTACCTGCCTTCGCGGAATACGTATTACGTATGAATGTATTTTTGACGTTGTACAATAATCGTTTTATTATCTCAGTAGGATTATAAACGTTAAAACGTGTAACAGACAGGGCCGCATTGAAGGAGAGGGATGGCCGAGCGCTAACATTTTTTGCTCGATAATTTTTTTACTTGTATTGATTATTATTAACATTTAAAATTGATATTCCGTAAACATTTTGACTATATAAGATGATGTACAAGTAAAGTTATATTATGCTGTTTGAAATTTTAACAACTAATACACCTAATACCCATAAGCGTCCTCAAACATTTTTTTTTTAGAAGGGGCAAAATTATTTTAAAAAATAAATGAAAGTTGTTTTATACTTACATTTTTTACATATGTTGCTAGGGAAAGCAAATTTAAAATTCTAGGAGAGGGAGGGCAAGCGCTCCGTTATGCCTGCTCTGAGAACGCCCATGCTACAATACCTACCTACCTAATTATAGTTATCAGCGATCGAGAATTATTTATATAGGTACCTTACAATAATTCCTTTTCCCAAGTATGTAGTGATTCAATAGACACATGAAGTTATCTTTTATAATTATGGTGATCAGGTATAAAAATGTAGAAAAAAGTACATTTTAAAACTTTGCTCTTTTATCATAAAAAAATCTTTGCCTTGAACAGTGCCGCAACTAGAATACTTGGGACCTCGGACACAGTCAATGTATGGAGCCCTAAGGTCTATGTATATATTTTTTTACAGGTTACCTATACAAAATAAATAATGATGGTGATTTTTTTTAAGAAAGCCTAAAAATATAATGCGAAGGCGGCCCACGACCACCCACTGACCAGTGTATTGATATTAAAATATAACTACACTTTTAATCTTCTTTTTTTATTATAAATATAAATTAAAAATTTTGTAAAAATATATGATTCTAAAAAAATTATTGCATAGCATAAGGGTTTAGCATAAGTGAGTAAAGTGAAGAGAGCTGCGGGGCGAAACTACGTTCAATGTTATAGAAATGCTTAACTTCTTTAATAATGGTTTCCGCTAAAAATATATTCATTTTAAATATTAAAAAATTCTAGTAAAAAAATAAATTTGTTTGTTGAATTCAAATCAGAAATCCCTAGGGAATCATATATGTAGCGCATCAATCGCACCACTTTACTTTAATTTTACGCAATAGTCATATTGGCCATATAAAGTAATTATTACTTTAAAAACTTAAATTTAAAAATGCTGTAACTCCCAAACTAATGGTTTTCGCAGAAAAATTCAAACAGTTTCAAAATCAGCATTGAAAAACACATCTTTTGAAATAAGAAAAGTAGTTTTTTAATATTTTTATTATAAATATCACGTATTTTTGAAAAAAATAATGTTTTATAATTTTTTTGGTATAACTTCCAAAATAATAATTTGCGAGAATTTTGAAATAAGACTTTTGTGTTTAGTGCTTTAAAACACACATTTTGGGGGAAAAAAATCGCATGGGAACTAAACTGCATTTGTTCCGACGTTTTATAATTTAATAATAAAAATGTTGACGGTGAGGCAAGTGAGGCGGCCTAAAATTGTGTAGTAAAAAAAAACTTGGTTGCCGCACACTAGATCGGAACGGAAACGAATTTTTACTATCGGAACGTAAACGAATTTTGTCTGCACACTGTGTCGGAACCAGTCAGAATTTCGCGGCCATATATACTTGGTCATTTTGATCTCATCGCTCAAGCTCGACGGTCGAACTAAAGCTTATTGCTAAATTATTTATTTTGAATGTTTTCGAATGTTTACAAAATATAATATTATAATGAGTGATACAAGTAGTGACAAAGAAGACATGATATTCACACTAGCTCTTTTGTCAGAAGCTGAAGAAAACGAAAAATATACGACAAAAAGACGGTGGGTTCATAGCATACATTTGGCAAGGGAAAAAGAAGGAGAGTTCTATACACTATTTCCGCATTTAAAACAGGACCCAGCCAGTTTTTTGTTTCTATTCTCTTGAACGAGCTTTAATTTTCTTTTTGCAGCCCCGCTTAAATACTGCCGTATTGTCGTGTTGACATTATTAAAATGAGTTTAAAACAATAAAAAATACAAGTATAAACTAATAATTAACACTAAACCACGCTTAGAAGAAGTAAGAACTAAAAACTAATTGACACCGTCAATGGGCAGTGATTAGTGATTACAAAGATTATTTCGAGAATCCCAATTCCACACATAAAAGTAACTAAGTAAAAATAAAACAATAATACACTATAATAATTATACATCTAAATATAGATGTTATAATGGATCAATAAGGGCCCCTGCTCTTCGACAACAAATCAAATAGCATAATAAATTATAAAAATAAATATTTTCAATAATATTTTTATTTAATATATTTTATTTATTTAAGCATTAGACCAAAATGCAATTATTTAAAATAAACGCAGTTCACGTCGAGGCCCCTTGAGGCAACGATTAGTGGCCCTCCACAGGGGCATTGCCCCTGCTGCCCAGTGGCGGATACGAGGGGAGGGGGGGGTGATGGGGCGATCGCCCCCCCCCTTGGGCCGTATTTTTTACGTTATTTTTATATTATAAAATTGGGCTGAAAACAGATATTTTTATTTTTTTGATACTACTTATAATTATTACACATTAATATTACACATTAACCAACTTCTATACTATTCTACCTATTTTGACTACCTATAGCAATCAATATATATATAATCAACTATAAAACTAATTATTCGAAATAAAAAAACTCATTACAGAGTCGACTCATTAGGTGTGTGTCTTTATAATAAAATAATTAGGAACTTAATACATGGAAAGAATAAAAAATATGTAAATATGTATATGCGTTATAAATTAAAAATTAAACTTTAAGTACAAAACTTAATTAAAATGTTCTCTACAAATTTAATTTTATTAATATTCGTTTTAAGTTGAACTATTAAAATCATTAAATATAAATTAATATTCAAATTATCATAAATCATAAACATTCATAAACCTATAATATTTTCAATAAAAAGAGTACAATGTTATATAATTTACACTATTACTAAAGACAGTAGGACAATGCATAAAAAAGAGTATATCTGGACGTCTGGTCACTATTATTATAATACCTATGTCATATTTTATTGTAACTGGCTAATATTGTCAATCGTCATCATTTATTCATATCACAATTATTATTATTTCTCAATTAACTCGAGCCACAGCATTAAACGACAATGATGCCATGTGATTTATTTAATAATTTTCTTTCGCACTACTCAACTCTGTTAGTTATTTGTTATTAGGTATTACATTTCTTTTTAATTATTTTAATTATGACCAACGAAAAAAGTTAAATTATTCAAAAAATACGGTAATGTTTGTTAGAATGAAATATCATGTTTTGATGTTTAGTACCTCAATAGTTTTTGAAACTGTTGAAAATAAATATAGATATATCATAAATTATAATATATATCTATCATACATATATTACACATACCTACGATATCCACATATATAGTCGAATATACTTACCTACAATTTATAATCTACCTAGATATTTATTAATCAAGGCTTTGAAATTTGAATTCACTAAAAGGGAGGATCCTGTTAATATTCACTATAAAATGACAAAAAATGCTCTTGAATTTACTCTATAAATCTAAAAATATGCACTTAATAGTCAAAAATATGCAAAACTATATATACTTATTAAAACTTGATAAAATAATGCATAAAATTTTTAACTGATAAAATAAAAATTGGTAGTTACCTAATTTTATCAATAGTTCAATTATTAAGATTCTAAATAATACATATAAACCCGTGCTAAAAAAAATTTGTACTATTTTAACATATTTTTTGATAACACATGTAAAATAATCTTAGACTTAGTAAATGATAGGTGTGAATTATAATAAATTAAATAATAATCAATTAATTCGTTTTGAAATGTACAATTTAAACAAATATATGTTCATGTACCTTATTAGTATTAGATATATTTCATTAGGTACCTTAAATAATTATTAGAATTTTTATGATTGAAAAATAATTTATAAAAAGAATTAATGGAAATATGCATTTATTTGTCTATTTAAATAATATGTGGGTAGGTACCTAATTTATTAGCTGTTGGTCAATGTGTTAGTATTGATATTATATTCTTTTTAACAGTATTAATCATTTTTTATCTACTTGTTTATTACGCATAGTTGCATTTAGATAAATTAAAATTTGATTTGTATTAAAAACTATAACTATATAGTATCAATCAACTATCAAGTACAATGTAATATAATAAAAATACAGCCTGAGTATTTTATTAAAATACGTAAGTACTGTTAAATTATTTGTGAACGAATAGTTTTGACTTTGACATGGTAACTCTTCAGTTTATTTCCCTGTTTACCCAAATGATTGAGTTATAATTTTTTTTAGCTAAAATTATTTTTAAACAGTTTTTTATGTTGGAAAAGTAATAAATATTATACTAATATGCATATAATTAACACAATATTTTATATTTTTTATTATTTTAGGTAATATAATGTTACTATGATAATAATATGATGCATGATGTACCTATCTATAAATTTGTAAAAATAGAACAACTATTATGATAAATTATAAGCAGGGCTCGAGTGGTATACACTCAAATATTTCTTCCAAGAAGTATATTTTTAAAAAAACATAAAATTTAGTGATGAATCATAAAACAATAATAAAATGTGTAGATAGGTCATATACAAGTATGATCGAACTAATTTAATATTGTGGGTGTTGTGTTTTACATCCCGAAAATTGCGAAAAGTATCGCGACAATGACCTACCTAATCTTAATTATTTTGGTTATTGATGACCAACTGAGCAATGTTGTAATATTCATATTAAATTAAGAATTTCATTTAAGAGGACGTCATACTCACATGTATTATCTCAATCTTACAAACGTAGAACATAACAAATCTGTGTTCACTTGTGTTTTTTAAATTGTGATATTTAAACTCGCATAAGAACTAAATGTTCGTAAAAAAAAAACCGTGGAGCCACAGATAATGTTCATAACTTTAAGTTCAGATAGATCAGATCACTCTCTAAATTGTAATCCGACAGCACAAAATTGAATCTAGTGAACGCAGATGTTCTACGTTTGTAAGACGGAGACAAAACACGAGGGTCTCATAAGGCATGACTTGTCATAGCGAAAAGTCGTCGCGACTGAACTTTCAATTGCCTCAGCCACCTGAGCCAACGACACGACTGTTTGAGAAAGAGTAGTGAGCCGTGACTCATTAGACTGATATGATTTCAAAACTAATATTTTTACCACCAGAAGATGAAGTCCTTGTACAAAAAGTACTAAACAACCCATTTATATATAATTATTCTTATATAACATTTCTGAAGCAAATTATAAAAATGAAATTATCAAATATGATACATGGAAAGATATATCAATTAAAATTGGGAAATTTTTTATGCTCATAAATCACAATAAAGAAATACAACTATTTACCTATGCAATATACAAGATTTGAAAAAAATAATGTTTTCATTTTTCTCATCGCCAGTAGAAGAGTAAGGATGATGTTAGTGTCATTAATAATAACGGTTTTCATGTTGAATTAATTTAAACTGCCAGATTTAAATAATATATAATAAATATAAAGGACGCAGTACAAGTGAATAGCTTACTTATGTAGTTATGTTCAATATATATTTCTAGAATAAGTCAGAAAAATCGATAAAAAGTATACTGAAAATGTATTTATGAATGATTTTTACAAAAAATATACGAGTTGCCACGACACGTGCACAACGCATTTTATAAACCTTGCCAGAAAAAAAGTGCAGCGTACCTTTAACGCCATTCCTCACTTGTCTGCAATTACGATGGGACTTTTAAGTTCTACATTGTACATGTGAGTACGTGACGTTATTTTCTGTGCATAAAAATATTGAAATTGACACTGAAGGAGTAATAAAAATAATTTAAAATACTTCAAGGGAAATAAAATTAGCCAGTTAAAAATGATTGAACTTTATTATATATAATATTTATTTAACTTGTACACTAAATTACTAATGTATAATAAATATTAAATTATAATTAGAATAGAAATATAAAATAATGTAGTTGTACCTTAATTTAAAAAGAATTTCTAGTACTTAATTTAAACAATCGTTTTATAATTTATTGAGCCTATTTGCGTTTTAAAATATGTTAGGTAGTCAAAAAACAAAAAAAATTATTTAGACTTTCACCCCTCTAACATTTTTTCTTGACGTCTAAAGGGACGGTTAAGGGATCTGTGACGCGGAAATCAAATTGTACCATATGCAAATGTTATATTGAATCTCCGTTGAAAAACAATCAACATGATGACTAAGACACGGTGTTACTTCATACTTGATTGAATTTACTGTTTAGTCATGGGCATCGAGTGACTAGTCGGTGGATTTCGCAGAAACGGGTGACCGGCAACCGCGGCCCACTCGTGCCCACCCGTTTTGCGGCACCGGAGAAAACCGTCTCCGCACATGTGGCACCACTGGATCCCGAACCATGCGCTGCCGCCGTATCAGATATTACTATATTAGTGAGTGTGAAAAAGGGGGAAAAACTTAAAAGAAAACGTCATCCGAGATTGATAAAATCTCCGTCGGCCTGTCGCCCAGTCTTCGCAATTCCGACGTGACCATAGTTCGATACACCAACAATGATAAAAATTATAAATTATAATTTATGATTATAATAATATAATTCTAAATACGATATGCATTATGCACGGCGGTGTGCCTCGAAGTGGTCGAAACCAAGGCCGAACAGTCGAAAATATGCCACACGTAGACAAAATGTTATTTAAATGATTACATTAATTTCGGAAGCTAGGGTATCTAAATTAATTATTATATTATATCCACCAGGCTCGTGTGCAAGGGGGGCGTGTACAAACCTCCTCCCCATGACCGAAAAAATCGTGTTTCTCATTTTTGATCTATTATAATATTATGTAATATTTTATAACCTACTTAGGTATTTGTAATATAATGCATAACGAATACATATTATGAATATGAAAAATTAAAATTTATAATAAATATAAATTGTATATTATAATACTATTTGCTAATTTATGTATCTATTTTAAAAAAAATTTTCAACCCCTCCCCGCTCCCCCAATTGTGAAATTCTAAGCACGGGCCTGATGTCCACCCGAAATATTGAATCTTTTGCCAAGTTTCACAACAGTAAATCAATCCCAGTACAATCAATTGTCATACATCAAAGGTGAAAAACCCTTTCGTTTTCTAATTACCTTTCAAATGAAACGAGTACTTCATTTACGTTCCAATTATGAAAGATTTATAATAATATGGGCAGGTACGGAAACATTAATTTTAAGCTTCATGCCTCGGGTAGGATGAATTTTAACGGACTAGCGAATTTCGGGCAGTGGCGCACACAAAGGGGGTGAGTTAAGGGGTCACAACCCCCCCCCCCGAAATATCATCCTTTATTAAATCAATTTTGACTAAGTTTTATATTTTAAAGCATACTGGGAGTCATGGCTGCTACGACAATATATGCATGACAAAATAGATTAGATAGTCTATTTTGTCATGATAATATGAATTACTCGAACATGAGTATTTAGATTTATAAATTAAAAGGCTTATAGATTATTATAATAGTATAATACCCATGTTATTCATTATCTATTGAAGTATTTAGTTTTTAATTATTATTTTAACTTTTTACCATATTTCTGGCTTCTGCCTTCTTTAGAAAATTAATACATGCACAACGTCCCCCCCCCCCCAAAAAAAAAATCCTGTGTACAGAAACGGATTTCGGGACTTGAAAAGGTCGTACAGCAGTCCCGCGGAAAACGTCCGTGTTTCGACCGTAGTGTTATTACGCTATTATATTTACGTCGATCGTGTCCACTCGGCGGCGCCTTTCGTATATTCCCCCCCCCCCCGGTTGTCGTCCTGGCTATTGCGTGAAGACGGAAATAAACCGAGAGAATTCTCCGGGGAACGACTGTGAAACCTGTCGTGGGTAAACATCGACACACACGAGAGAAATATTAACGAAACGAAATAATTGCATTGTTTAATTCAACCTACGGGGGCGCGCGTGGCGAATAATAAATATGATCAATTATTGTTGCAGAGAAGAAAAATGTTTTTTATTAGCGCACACACACGCACTGGATTGCGGCACGGCGCGCGCATGCACATTGCACACACACACACACACACACACATAGTACGCGCACACGTTCCGACGTTCGCAGTGTTCGCACTTCGCACACTCCGTATCACACTCCGTCCGTATATACGTGTGTATATGTATGTATATGTATGTATTTTATTATTATTATCCGATCGCGGAACGGAAAACCGCTTCGAGGCGGAGATAATAATAATAATAATAATAATAATAATAGTATCAACTCAACGATCCGATAAACGTGTTGTCCGTGGTGTTAATCGCACGCGATCTGACGACAAGTGAATTATAAGTACGTTGAACGTTCGTCGTCGGTGGTACATGGTGGTACTCGCACACACACACACACACACACGTCGTTTAAAATAATAATAATATTATCTATTCGTTATTACTACTATCATCATTTTTACTATTACTTCGATTCATTAGTGACGACGAGTGGTCGTGCCGCGTCCGGGAACATCAGTTATATTGTAGTCACCGATGACGCGTTCGTCGGCCGTTGTCGGAACACCTGAAATCGCACTTCCACCGCCGCAGTAAACGCCGACCGACCTATCGTCACATGCGTCATATTTTTGTCTATGGTTCACATATCCATCGTTGCAAGACTATCAAGCACCTTCGTTGAGCAACATCGGTTCCGAGAAAGTCCGACACACGCACACATCTTTCGCACACGTTTCCTCGACTCCGGTCCCGGTCTTTTAAGATACGACGACCATCATCACCAACACGACACGTCTTCCGGTCGGGCATGACGCTAGACTACGGCACGGCCAGCCGAGCAGCGCAACTCGTCGAACGTTTGACCGGTTCCGGTGACAATGAAATCGATCGCGTCAAGCTCGAACAGTTAGAGAACATCTGCAAGTAAGTGGTACAACCAAATCGTAACTCGCAAACGCTCAAAACCGTGTACACCACGTTCGTAGAATACCTATCGCATAATTTACCCAACGCAATAGTATAACATCATTGTCCACCAATATCGTTGATGCACCAACTCCACGATTGTTGTGATTAAATATTAATAAATATTAACTCTTATACTTAATACTGTATTTAAACCGTACCACTACTGTCTAATATTACTACGATTTTACTACTTACTGTACAATAACTACTACTACTACTACTACAACAACTATAGAATTCTGTGCTCTGTGCGACTCCAACCAACAACGACAAAGAGGAAATATTCTGATCACAATTTTTTCATTCTTAATATGCCATTTCGCACCGTCTTACCAGTGCTGAGTGTCACCCTGTAAATCAGCTATTCTAAAACCAAACAAAAATTACATTTTAAACTATAATAAAGATACAAGTGATCGATAACCAGTGTGTAATACAAAATTCACTACTTGCACCAATAAATATGGATAAAAACAATGGAGAATCAGATTCAGCAGCCCGTAGCAACCTTCGGCAGCCAACTAGAGTGTTCAAGAAAAGCTCGCCTAATGGTAAAATAACTGTTTACTTGGGAAAAAGAGATTTCGTTGACCACATTACCAACGTTGATCCTATCGATGGTGTTGTACTAGTTGATCCTGATTATGTTAAAGGTAGGAAAGTATTTGGCCTTGTATTAGCTGCTTTTCGTTATGGCCGTGAAGACCTAGACGTTTTAGGATTGACTTTTCGAAAAGATCTTTATATTGCTTCTGAACAAATATATCCAGTTGGTAATATTCGTACTCCGACTAGACTTCAAGAACGTTTGATTAAAAAACTTGGTCCAAATGCTATACCATTTTATTTTGAGTTACCACCCCATTGTCCGGCATCTGTTACGTTACAACCAGCTGCAGGCGATACAGGCAAACCATGTGGGGTAGATTATGAATTCAAAGCATTTGTTGGCGATACAGCAGAAGACAAACCTCACAAAAGAAATTCAATCAGACTTGCTATTAGAAAAATCATGTATGCACCAAAAAAGGAAGAAATACAACCATCGGTAGAAGTATATAAAGAATTTGTCATGAGCCCAAACAAATTATATTTAGAAGCATCTTTAGACAAAGAACTTTACTACCATGGAGAGAGCATTTCAGTAAATGTTCATGTAGCCAATAATTCTAATCGAACAGTAAAAAAAGTTAAGGTATTTGTTAGACAATTTGCTGATATATGTTTATTTTCAACTGCCCAGTATAAATGTACTGTTGCTGAACTAGAAAGTGAAGACGGTTGTCCTGTTGGTCCAGGATTTACTTTGTCCAAAGTATATACAGTGAAACCTACTTTACATAACAACAAAGATAAGCGTGGTTTAGCTTTAGATGGACAGTTAAAACATGAGGATACTAATCTAGCTTCTTCAACAATAGTGAGCAATCCTTCACAAAAAGAAAATCTGGGAATTATTGTTCAATATAAAGTGAAGGTAAAACTTTGTTTGGGTGCTTTGGGAGGAGAACTAACAGCTGAACTTCCATTTATTTTGATGCACCCCAAGCCTGAAGAAGAAGTCCTACCGGTGATCACTAGTGTTGCAAATCCAGGAACAGGGATTGATGATAATGGTGTGCGCGTAGATAATTTGATTGAATTAGATGAAGATGGTCCGGCACCATCTCACGATGAAGATATAATTTTTGAAGATTTTGCTCGTTTACGATTGAAAGCTGGTAATGATTAAACAAGCTAAATATATAAGCTTAGATGAATCAATGAATTTATTCATAATTTAGTCTAGAGCTTATGTGACTAATTTAAATGTCTACCTACTTGATGTTTTTGTTTAATAGTCACGGTGCGTCTGTTATAATTGTATAGACTTAAATGGAAATCATGAAAATTCCTAAAATTGATAGATATCAATTTCACTGACTTATTGAGAGACAGTTACCAGACATTTACAATTATTTGTCTGAATCTTGCACATAATATCTGTAACCATTGATCTAATTATTTAAAGCTCAAAGTTTTGGCTTTATACTAATCAATTAGATTTGTTAATTTCTAAAAATTGTTATGAACACATGCCCTAGTAGACTTGTTTATTATTATTTTTATTTCATCCTAGATTAATTAAATATTTTTAAATCATTAGAAAATTCATTACCAATTGAATATTATATTTCTGAATTTTCTATTCCAACCAAATAAACATATTAGACATATTGGCATTTAATTTAACTACCTAACTATAATAATAAATTTAGCTTTAAGAAATGTATTGTTTTTAGATGCCTAGAACTTTTTGAATATCATATAAAAAGTCAGTTTAATAACACAAGAAGAAGAAAGTTTAATCTGGTTTAATAAGGTTTAATCATAATCTGGCCAATACTCTGTTATTTTTTACTTTTATTATTATTTTTATAATGATAAATTTTAATGTTACTATGCGTTTGAACATTGAAGTTGTGTCAATATATTCATTCACCAACAGTGTTAACATTCCTCCTATTGTTATAAATTATATTATTCTAATTTATTTTCAAGTATATTTTAGTAATATACAAATTTCTATCTTTCACAGATACATAATTAAAACATTTTATTAACAAAAAACCTGTTAACTACTTTAGACTATAACCAATGAAGTCCCCAAAATATTCATAGGTAATATACCTAATTAATATTAATATTTAATCGTAGCACTTATATTTGTGCCAAAATTAATACAATTATGTTTTCTATTATTTATTATTTTTTTCATTTTTGTGAATTAATTTTAATATTGTAATATTTTGTTATTTACTGGCCAGTGCATATTTATTATCTAAGTATAAACTATTAATTCCATGGCGTAAGACTTAGTTTTAAAGGTGTGCACCTTTAGTCTAGATTTATTAGATTACCAAACATTAAGGCATTTTATATTTTTTCAATATGTTCTGACAATCGAATTAGATATAAGATTTGAATGTTAAGTTATACTATTGTTGAATAATTTATATATTTGTAAATGTAATAAGATATAGAAAAATTATCTGTGTGCATTGTGATTTTATTTATTGGAAGTAATTTTAAGTAAAACCTAGTTAGTTGAATATACCATAACCATTAAAGTTCTATGTTTATATTTTATGATCTTGAAAACTATTGACAGGGTTTTTATTTTATTTACTTTTTATTTTTTTGGTTTTGGCATTTAGTAAATGAAAAATATTTATAATTTTTATTATATTATATTATAAACATCAGTTTATTAAGCACAAATTATAGCCTTATTAATTACATCAGTATTTATTTGTAATATTCTATTAAATTTCAATTACCTAACTAATTTTGTTCAGATATATTTTCAAATAATAGTTTTCATAACATTTTACTGAAAAAAGTATTAATTTATGTATAAATACATTTTTGTTACTTCGATGTTGGTTGTAAATAAAAATTTAAGTTCACTTTTATAGATTTATAATATTATTTGTTTTGTAACAGTCTAGTCCTTTGAATGATATTAATAACCTCATGTAGATTAATTTATACCATTTGACATGGTAATAAGTCCAAACTTTAACTTTGAAGTATATTGTATTTAAATAATATGTAAAATGTGTTGTACTAATATTGTCCCTAGCTGGATTCTTTTTTCTTAAACATATATTTGATTTTCTAGTGAATTTGTATCACTGTAAAATAATTTCAATATAATTTATTCAGAGTCACATGTATAATATATATATTAATAATTTTGTAAGAAAATTTTTTATTGAATAATTTTACTATTCATCTTTTAAGTTTTTGTTCGCTACTAATAAAGTTTATTTGTACAATAAATATTTTACTGTTTTTCAAGTTTATTAACAATTTATTTTAATAGTACTACATGTGACTTTGAGGAAAACAAACCTGCAATACAGGGTGATGCACAAAAAAGATCAGTTTTTCGACGGTGAGGCTTTTTTTTGTTATTTATCCTTCATTTAAACTACTTAAAGTAATTGTTATTTAATAGATAATTCTAAGTGGAATAATTTTTTTTTTTTTTTTGTATACGCACAATTCAATTTTATTTGAAATTAAAGTATTCAGGATTATTACAATTATAAGCCTAAAAAAAATTGCTCTTGTGCACATGCTTACAATTATTCAAATACATATCAAATACAAATTTATTACAAGCAATATCTGTTGACATTATTTCATTAAGGTGCATTACCGAAAATAAAATATGTTGCTCCTATTACCTAATTTCTTTGTTAATTAATTTTTACGTTAAAAATAATTGTTTTAATGTATGGAATGATTTGTATGAGACTAATGTTTCATTTATATGAAACAAATAAATATTATGGTTTAAATTGTAAAATATTGTAAATTAAAAAAAAATATAATCAACGATAATTAGGTTACCTATTAATTTTGGATCGACATTATAACTAGAACATTAATTTGTGTTAATTTATTATATACATAATTATATTTAACATCTTTAATTATATTGTAAAACAGATTTATTTGCTTAATTAAGTGATGTTTTAGCTTTAATGCGTGTCTGTATTAGAAAACAAATTACCTAGCCATTAGAATAGATACTGCTTCATAATACTACCTTAACCTTTTCCATTTTTAATTCAAATTTATGTGATCAATGCTATATAACTGTGGTTAATAAATATATAATTCTATAAAAAAAAAAATGAATGCCGAAATATTTTTTTTTTATCTGACCTATTATTGTATTCATCTATTTTATCTATTCATAAATAATGTTTAGCATTTTTCAATGCAGTTAATTAATGTCTTTTATCTTTAAACTAATAACATATTCAATACCTACTGAGAAGTTTTCATACAATTTATATGTGCAAAAATCAATATAGTGCTTGAAGAATTCGGTATAAAAAATTAAAATATGGCTATATGGTCAACAAATGCACATGTTGTGAACTTGATTTGTTCCATTCTCCACAACCAAGATGATTTATTGTTTTTGTACATTTCAAGGCAACGGTTATTGCATAAAAAACTTATGAGTAGAGTCAATACAGAACAATAGTTTCTGTGAAATTAGATCTCAATTTTTCAGATTTATCGATCATTTAATACTAATTTCAAATTTTTCGACAATTGCAATCGATTGAAAAACGTAAGTGTAGTTCTGCTTAGTTAGTATTGTTTGATAGCAGCGTTTCAGATTTACCAAATATTATATTAATATAAATATAATCTTAATTTAAAATGTTTCTATAATTGGTTGAAGAATACTGCACACGAACATTTCAAAAAACTTTGTAGCGAGTCTTCTAAAAAAAAAAAAAAAATGGTTACCTACGGTGTAAAACAAAATTCCTTCTTGTCTCTTTGAGTTAAAATAATGACTAATGTTTAAATATTTTACTAGTTTACTACTATGTACCCATAACAGCCAAAACCCATATTAAATATAGGTTATACGCGGCTGTACACAAGAATATAATTTTCAGTGGTGATCCATTAAATGTATCTGGTATCTATATACGAGTACAGTAATATGAAAATCGTAAACGTATGGTCCGCATTAGTGACAAATATTTTGATTCATGTTGTAACCGGTGGCCGTGGTGTTAAATGTTTTAGAGATTTTCATTCCCCTCGTGTTAGTCGACTTCATTTTTTTTTTTCTACACACATGACCTCGATTTGATTAATGTCACCCTGACCGTGTTGCGGGAGATTTATAAATGTTCGAAGAAAATTGCTTAAAAGTAGTAGTATATTTTCCCGTCTATTTCAGAACTTCTCAAATGTGTGAAAGTTAACAAAAAATCATAATCACCAACTTGTGAAAACGTCGTGGGCTATTTGGCCACGATTTGCCCAAAACAGGACTAAATAAGTCATAAATTATGCCCGCTAATATCCCGCTAGTACGTATAGGATTAGAAATATGATGGGCAAAACGAATTAATTTTTTAACAATAATGAAAGCTACAAATCATTGTTTGTAGCCCGTAGGTAGGTATCCGTGTGAAAACGATGCGAATTGATATATTTCAATTTTAATTTTAATGGGATGGTTATCCAGCGGTCAGGAAGTTGGAATCATCGGTGTCCTGCTCAAAAGTTGCCAAAAGGCCGCGTGAAATCGGATACCTACAGTATCGCAATAATTATTATTTATACCGTTTCCACTGTTTCGTGGTGTACTCGGATGTGCTGCGGCTGTTATTTCGCACCGCACAAACAGAAACCACGAGAACGCAATACAACCCGCACACATTAACTGCCGTTTAAATGCGTGTCTGCTGATCGACGCGACAACGTGCGAATAGTAATAAGTTACCTATTTTACAACATTGGCGTGTTGTCGGCAAAACGTCACGCAGGAATAAGGTCGTTTCGCGCGTGATTTACGCTCGTTGTTATTATTACTGTATTGCATAATATAGTAATATGCGTTATTATCGCGTGACGGAAGTTTCAGCAGCAGCAGAGTTTGCGAGATAGTGTTTGGCGGCGACAACGGCGTAATTACGCACTTCCTTGGCGTTGTTTTAATTAAGCCACAGCAAGAAGTGTCACTAGCACAATAATATATTATTATTATCATCATCACCATAGTCAAAAGCAGGACTATTACCTACCATACCAAAAATCGGTTCGTAATAATGAGCTGGCGAGTGTCGAATATACCCTTATTGTGACATACAAATGGACTGTTGTCTCGGTGCGAGTTTAAATTACTGCCATTATGCATAATAATATATTATGCATATTACTACGTACCGGTAAAGTACTGTTGTATAGTCAACATCATTTATTAATGATAATCAATATATTGTTACGATACGAATAAACGCAAAACGAACGCAGCTGGTAGTAGTATACTTGGTCAAATAATAATAATAATAATAATAATTGTAGTAATTACAAATAACAACATGTTTTTAATCATCATAATAATATGTCATGTGTAATACGTGCAGGTGCGCGGATGGCTTTTTTTTCGTCTCTAATTACACGTAGAGGATTCGGCGACCATCACTCGAACCCTATTTGTTGTTCACCCTCCAGACCGGGATTTGAATTCTTTTGCTCCACTCGGCCGCTATGTATTTATATATTCGCCATCATCGTACCGTCTATTGTCCCGTCGCAGCGCTTATATTTTTTTCTATTCGGTTAAAAAAATGTACTAATAATAATATTACCTATAATCTCAAATTAAAGCCTTTTATTACTGTTTTTTTTTAGTCGTTCGCTGTTCTTACAACACTGTAGCGGTGTATACTGTAGGATTATACACTCATCGTGTCTTTACGGAAGTCTTACATATATCGTCGATACGAATATCCTATTATGGTTCGTATTGTGTTCGGTTTACCGGCAATTTCGCGCGCTAAACTCGTGCCTAGGCTTCGCCGCCGCTTCGTGTAATCGTGTGTGATGTGTCTCATTCGAGGATCAGAGATATAAAATTATATAATCCGGGATCCCACGACTCGTGTATTTGACGAATATTCGTCATATCGTGGGAATGTATCAACGAACATCTATTTTGGTAATTAAATTCTCTTTGACTCGTATTACTTTTACCGACAATCCGCGGGAAGGTGGCGAATACCGAATACCGAATATTCGTACAATTACTTCATTCCCACTACTTGGCGAGTATCCACAAATACTAAATATTCATCAAATATACGAGTCGTGGGATCCCGGCTTAATGTATATGCGTACGAAAAGCTGAGTTTTTGTCACGAGTTGTTGTTTTAGGACTCTTACGTCTTACGGACAGTGGCGTATTTACGGGGGGGGGAGGTCCATGGTGTCTGGACCCCCGAACGCCGTGTTATCTTATATATATATTTAGTTTTATCTTAATTGAATATTTGACACGTGGTATATGCTAGAAATACATATAATTTTTCAGGACCCCCTCCAAGAAAATGCTAAAATTCCGCCATAGCGTACGGGCATTGCTGGCGGTCGGCTTCCACTCGTGATTAGTGTACTCCTAAGTCCTGAAACGGTGTCGCACGTTGTTTCGATATTTTGCGCAAATCGGATTCGGTGATCGATGTTCTCACGTTTTGTATTATTATTATATATGCGGCTATTAGACTGCAACCAAAAGTAAAAAATAAAACGAAACGTTTCGATGGAGCTTTAATTATTTTAATGTATTGTTGTGCCGATAGTCGAGATAAACGAATATTTATTATATACGTTCCGACGACGAGGATGGATGGTTCGTTCGGGCAACGATGACTCGCGCTGAATTTATCGATATAAGACTGCGGAAGAACAGGGCGTGCACCGGATTCGTTATAATTGTGTTGCAATGGCCTCGGTTTGTCATGCGGTGCCTGCGTCGTAAGTTTCACGACGACACTGCGAAACGATAAATTACACAAGTCGGGCGGTGTAGAAACGGAAAAATGACCGTGGAAATAATATTAAACGAGGCGAGTGGCGACAAGACGGTCCGCGGATGGTATAATATATCGATAGATTGGTATTATATTCGATTCAATATTCACCGGATGTTGGTCGGTCTGGAGACGCGCGAAACGTATTATGTTATTTTCCTGTTCTAGTGGAGTCTAGTGAAACATACCAGCCGCGAGGTCGAACGAATTTATAATCCGTGTCGGGCGTGTACGGATCAGACGACGATGTACGATGAACTCAAAGGGACACGGCCAAAACAAGAGTCGTACATAGTATACAGTGTATATTATTACAATAATAAACGCAATGATAATATTGTACTTGTCTCATTATATCGCGATGTAAAGAGACCATCCGTCGTAATGGATATAAGATTTCCAGGGCGACCTCGAAACGTTGTCGACGATGCTAACCAACTCTCAGATGTTATACGAACGCGTTTGTGCACGAGCTGCAGGTATTATATTGTAATAATGTGTGCACAAGGATAAAATATATTCGTTCGTCCACCATATCGGATTTCGTGGACCGAACGGTTTTTGTTACGGCGCTGCCGCAGGTCGTGCTATAAACGCGTGTGCAGTCGGGTTCGTCCTTTCGACCCCCCTTTCTGGCCACCTCGTCATCACCTCACTGCCTGTGCCGTATATCATGCGTTTTTGTCTAGAACTGTATAATATATTGTACTATTCAAGTCTCGCCTGCGTTATTTCTTTCTTTCTTAACTTACAAGTCCGGAACACGAAAACGCGTTTAAACGAATATAATACATATCTATAATAATTATTCCGACCCGGCTTCTTCGGGCACAATGTATTGGTCTGTTGTTCGACATAATCGTCGTTTTGAACCCGACAATATGACGCGTTTCGTAATCACAATAATGCGATTGTTCATATAACTACACGTATATACTGAAATTGTGCACAATACACGTGCACCTCCTATACACGCGACGCACTTTATCTTTGAACACGGATTTAAGTTTTCTGTTGAGTACCTATCCGTGTTCCAAACGTACGAATTATCTACACCGTCGCGTTGAATTTAACCCTCGCAGGGGTGAGAAAAAAAACTGCCAACGGTTGATTTCCAAATCGAATACGTGTATATGGCAGTCGGCTGGGGTGCTTAACCTATGGCGGTCGTTGTGCGTATTTTTCGAGCCCCTACGCAGGAAACGAAAACATAATAATGAAAAAAATTCGTTTATCCTTTACATGTTTCATTTTCTATACTAACGCGTGTATAATATTTGTGTTATGGGTTTATTCACGTAAACCGATAATAATTTTTGTCCTCGGCTCTTGCGTAATCTGCATTCTTGATCAAACATTCGAGGGGCGTTGCCAAAAATTAGTCGCAAAGAGTGGAATATAAAATCCGAAATGCCTATACTGATATTATCTACGTGTATATAGACATCTAGTATCTATCCATCGCTATGCTTTTCAACGAAAAACGACTTTGAGCAAAACGTTCGTTATATATACGCGGTTTGTCGGTATAAATTAATTTTGGCCGGGTTGTAGAATATAATCTTTGATGTGGTACAATATATGGCTTTATTAATAAAATAATCATATTAAATCCGGATTAAATGTGTTAGCAGTTAAATTTCGATAAATGATGTTAAAATGTCTAGAGCCTATCTTCAAATATTTATAATAATTCGTTTTAATATTTTATGCTTGGGTACCAGAAAAATATTACTCTTCAATTACCAATCAGCATAGCCAGGGCACTGGGTTATGATTGGAACATTCGGAACTAATACCGAAGCAATACGTGGTTATAGGTATCGTGATATTTTATCATGACCTTTATGCATTATATCTCTTTTCTTTATAATTATTTTAGATTCCGAGAAGATAGGAATGTAATTTTAATTTTTTTGTGATCTCAAACTTTCGGATAAAAACCGCATTACAAAATTATTTCATTCATCCCTTATATTATATCGAATAACAGGTAGTCTTGACTCTTGGGATCGTCTTGATAATACAGTTGATTTTAGAATACCACATTACATTCACAAAACCTGTGATGACACACCATCAGGTATCGACTTATCGTCCGAGAAAGGTAATTTTTCCAACGGAAAAATGACGTTATTAAATTTCATTCATACCAATCCATTTTCTTTTGGCGTAAATAAGTACACTGGGCACGTGTGTATTTAGTACTGGTGTAGTGTACTTGATATATCCGTCGTGGTGGGTTTTATGTTGACCGCTGCTACCCTGCTATACATAATTATCTAGCATACATTACATACATACGCTGAAAAAAGAAATCGAAATATATTCATAACCTAATATATAATATTTAATACATTTAGGATTGAGCAGAAACAACCGTACGGAATACTATTATGTGTTTGGTTATTTTAGTAAACCTCTTCATCGATAATCAAGGCCGAATTGAATGCGATGCGAGCCGTACCATAGAAATCATAGAATAGAGCTTTCGTAATCTGTCGGGAAAAATGAATTATTGGCATTGATGAAGTCGAAAACTGTTATCAACGGTTAATCTGTAGACCGTATATGCGTTAAAATGCTTTTTATTTGATCTGTTACACGTCAAATTGAAAATTTTTCATGTTTACATTTTTTCAGAAATAGTTGATAAGTATATCTATATTATTTTATTTAATGCTTTATACCTATGAAGAATATTTCTACCGTTTTCATATTTATTATGAAATTTAAAAAAAAATGTATAGGTACTAAATATAATACATGTATATATAATGTAGAGGTGATTGCCACTCTGATATTAGTGTCTTTAGTTTGAACAAAGTTTGTTTATTTAACGACACAAATATTCATTGATAAACTAAAAATAAAAACTAGACTATTATTGATGCCTAATGTACCTAAAAACCTACTAATTAGGTCCCTAAAAATATATTCGCACATAGCTCCAATATTCCCCATTGTGCATACAATGCCGCGATAGTACATAAATTGTTTGTGTATTTAACTGTTAAAGCATGACGGGAATCAGTCGCCTATACTCGGATTAACGTTTATTCGTTTTCGAACGGACGAGATCGCTTAAGTAGGAAATTAACAAGAAACTACGCCGTGCATCCGACATAAAGACTAATGTTTAATATTGTATATACTTAGGCGAGTGCGCTCAGGCTTAACTTCATTTTTTTGAATTATGAAAATAATTATTAAATGATATCCAAAGTTCTCAAAACACAGAGAAGTTTTGAGTAAGTCGACTATATTGTAGAACATATTTCTATTGGTAATTATTACAAAAAAGTAAGAAAATAGATACTTTATAACGTATTTTAATTTTGAAATTTTTCTCCTTTTTTGCATCCGGTAGTAATGTGTATAGCCGTACATTATATATATAATACATATAGGTACCCTATAAGAGGTATATAATATAGTAAATATTTTACATTTTTATAAACAATAGTATGATATCCGTTTCGGTTTAGTACCTTCAATCTACAAAATAAGTTTATCTGGTTTTAACATAAAATACGAATATAATAAATTGTATACTGCGTAGAACTTATTGATTTTGTGCTCATGGGTGATATAAAAATATATAATTTTATGAGCTAGGCTATTCGATTAAAACGTATTACACGGTTTAATATAGGAATTTGTCATTCGTACAGCAGTATAATATGGCCAACATGTATTTACACGTGAACCTTTTCTAGAACATCCTCAGTGTACATCGACAGAGTCCACGCGCTATTGTTTCATCAGCTCAAAGGAAAACATTCTCAGATTCGTTTGAGTGCACTCCAAATTTGTAACTGTCTCTTTAAGTATGTACACGTCTAACTATATTATTATTATATTAATATTCATTTTTACGGTAAAAAAGTACCCAGTATAGGTACATTCTACGTTTTTTTTTCTTTCGCAATCGTAATGCTGTTGGTTGTAGGAAATTCGAACAGTTCAGAAAGTTGACGACCGTCGATTTCTCGATTCTGCTCAAGCTGACGGTGAACACGGACGCGGCGCGTACATTGCCTCCGCCGAAAAAGTTCGCCACGGAACTGGAACTGTTTGCCATCAGATGTCTGAAAGAGTGGAACGACGAGTTCGGCAAAGAATTCAAAGACGAGTTCGAGTTCGTGTTCAAATATTTGAACAAGTACAAAAAGGTGCGAGGAATCGACGTGCCGTGATATATTCGCCCTGTCCCCATAGTATAACCCTATCGTCGTGTTTCGTGTTTCAGATTGATTTTGAGTCGATGACCGTGCGGTCCGTGACCGAAGCCAGACTACTGGAGGAAAGGGAACAGCGGCAACGGATTTTGAACGACGAGAAATTGAAAAAAATCGAGTCTCACGTAAACGGTAAGCGATCGCAACGCGTATTTAATGTTACATAATATTATAAGTTAGCATGTTGCAAT
Organism: Chaitophorus viminalis; assembly: GCA_025469195.1. Classification (NCBI taxonomy): domain Eukaryota; kingdom Metazoa; phylum Arthropoda; class Insecta; order Hemiptera; family Aphididae; genus Chaitophorus; species Chaitophorus viminalis. The sequence continues at coordinate 182,774 of JAIPRK010000103.1, read as the reverse complement.
ATTTATACGGATTGCGTCAAATTGTCGTGCAGAGCTTGAACCAGAAATGTTGATCACGGCTCAAACCCTGGAAACTTGTCTGGAATTGTTGATCCCCACGCCCGAAGAGTTTTTTATACCCGAGGCGGAGCAGCGCACTGCAACGCTGTCAAGTCTCGCAGAACCGTCGTCGTCGTTTAAGTCGCCAGCGGACGATTCGGAGGACGAAAACGCTATCCGTCGCGAAACCGGTTCAATCGATTCTGCCGCTGTTGTGACCGTTACGCTGAAGCCGGGTGATTATTGTTAAATCGATAACGCAGACATAATAATGTACTCGAGTGCACTGCAACAACACCATATAATGACTTTCGCATTTTCACTCTTCGTGTTTAGACTTCAGAAAGAGGGTGAAGAAAACCGAGGACAACTCGGCGATAATCGAAAGCATCGACGAACAGGTGAAACTCATATCCGGCAAATATTTGCCTAAACTCAAACAATGGTTACAAGACATAGCGAAAATTTCAAGTAATTATGTCACATTCTAATGTATAGATATTTTATTTTATTTACTTATTCAAAAAGATGATGGGTCCACACTCCCACTACTGGACAGGCTATCGCGTGAGGCCCAAATGAATATAATATATATATATAGCGGATGTGTGTGTGTATCGTTTTCGTTGGTGCTCCGACTGCGTTATACTTCTGTTATACTTTTGGTTTTTGATCCGTCATCACGCTAAACAAATGCTTGTTTCCACATGACCGCCACCACTTACGGAGACTTTTTGTCGACCGTGTATAGTTTTTTTTTTTTTTATTGTTTTAATCGACTATCTATCTATTTCATCTATCTTACGACGAACATTGCAGACGGAGATCTGCTGAAACGGACGATCGAGCTCAAACAGCGGCTGACCGACTTGACGAGCCGCGAGAACAAGATCACCTACTACGAAGACGATGACGATTGTTCCAGCGACTCTGACATGGAAATAGTGCCCGCCGCATCCGCTGACGATTTGTTGTTAGCCCAGTGTTCGCGAGCCGCACCGGCACACGACGACGTAATATGATTTGAAATAGTTTTTTTTAAATTTTTTTTTCGCCTTTGCTTTCGAAATTATTGTACTCATGATGTTTGTTGTTTTCGCGTAGACCGGACTTGCGAGCAGTGCTGAGCCCAGAAAAATTGCAGACGGAGAAAAAGACAGCGGTTGTCATGATGGCCGCAGCGCCATCGCAGTGCCGAAGTTGCCGTTCGACGTCGATCTCTACCATTGGGAAGACGATCAACTTACAGCGCCTCGTATTTTACCGTAAATATACTCAATATAATATATATATATTATCACATCTTTATAGTGATATTATCATGTCATGTTATGTAATGTCATTAGGTAGCGTTGGATTTATACATAGGCGAACATTTGGTTGAATTTTCAAGGAGCCTAACTCCTCACTCCCTTCCCATGCACAATAAAAACAATGAATAACATAGAGCATATTCAAATATTTAGGGGGCTAAGTCCCCCTATCCCCCCTCCCGATAACCGCCTATGGATTTAAACCAACGGTATGGGGGGTAGTGCAAGGTAAAACGCGACACTTTGGGCTGTTTAGTAAATAGAAAGTTCATAAAGTCATTATTTATTTTGCGACGGTTTTGTGGAGGATTCGATGAATAAATGTGTTGAAGTGGATCAGGTTAGGGTGGCCAATTTCGAATAATTGTCCAAGTATGAAAAAGATAAGAGTGCCTTGTTGAGTTGCCTTTGCGTATTGCAAGTGATAGTTTTTCAAATTCACTTGCAATTTTGTTTTCATTTATTGATTTAGCCATTTTTTCTGTACAGCTTTCTACAAATTCGCTACCACTTAATGAGTTTTTGATTTTGCTATTATTATTATGAAATATATGAAGCCAATAAACTTGATTGTTGTGAAGTTGTTGATTTTTGCTAACGCATTTTGTTGTGATAGAAGTTTTCTTTTAAGATCAATTACAACACTCTCTCTTGCATCACCTGTAATGTATTTTTTATACTTGGACAAATGATTTATCATGTAATGTATTTTTAAATTATACTTTTTTAAGACTGCAATAACGCTTAAACAAATTAAACATTCAGGGTTTTTTTTTTGTTAATAATAAATAAATATTTATTCTCCCACAAGATTTTAAAAGTTCTAGTTTTATCATTAATTTTATGCTTTTTTAAGGCCATTATTAAGCACAACTTAACACAAAAATAATAAATTCGACTACGGCATGACACGAACGATACGAAGAAACTGATATAATTAAATAGGTCGATACCACAGCTGTAGATAGTACTATCTGTAGTCGTGGTCAGTAAAAACAACTATAGTTAAAAACGATATGTATACATACTACAGATGACATTTTGATATTTAACGATGTTCAATACTAGATAAAAATATTATTATATCGATAAGATAGGTTATAAAACTATAATATACAGTATTCTTTTTTTGAGAAATAAATGAATAATAATAATAATAATAATAATAATAATAGACGATAAACTTTAAAATTGTGTGATGTAATATTTGAAAATGTAGCACGTGCCACATAAAAAAAGGCACCAATCACCATTGCTTTACATGACGGAAATCTCTTTATAACGGAAAATAACTACTGTCCTGTTTAAAATACATCTAAAATTACCTTGCTAAATGCAAAACCTCCATTAACCGAAAACGGAAACATTGTTTCAACTCTATATGCTGGTTTATAAAAATTGATTATATAATATTATTAGGTAGGTATATAATGTAAAAATGAATACTTCTTTGTAAAAGACGCCATATGAAATGAAAATATTAGATTTGAAAACTGCAATCTCATGCTTGGATAAACTACTAGGTTTTCAAGTTTTCAACTGTTGATCTAATTGTCAAGATAGTGGAATTAACTACACACTTGAGAATGAGCTTTATTCATAATCAAAAACAAACAAATATAACAATTATTTAAATTTTAAAATTAACGAAGAAGCTACTACTATTATATTTCATCTTAAGACAAAAATATTCAATGATCAAATTCCATGACCAAATAATTCAATTTTGTGCCTTACAAAACTTGTTATTTCCTATTTTTGAATTTTTAATATTTTGAAGTAGGTACTTATTAATTAAAATGCTATTGAAATGTACTAATTTGTATGCAGTGTTAAAATAATCTCCCAGTATAAGTATGATAAATAATAATATAATATAATATAAGTATATAAAAATAAAGGATAGGTAATATAAAAGTGTATTTTTTTTATCAAATAAAGACATTTTTCTAATCACATACGTATACATTATTATTAATTACTTTGTGATCTTAATTTAATCTACCGACTGGTATTACTTCATTGATGATATAAAAATTGTATTAATTGTAATAAAAATGTAAAATGTTTTCATAAGGATAATGAGTGAATCCATGAACTAAATAGTATTGTTATCGAATCAACTAAATAATATTTATAGGCCTATCTGATATTGCAGACAAGAAAAATTTAAAAATCAATGCATAGAGTATTTAATAAAATCAAAAGTATAGATAATTGTTTGCATGGAACATCTCAAACTTACTATGATAAATATTATTTATTTTACCTGATATAATATTTAATAAATGTAAATAATATTTTGTTTCAAATGTATTTATATAGATGTTAATATAATATATTTTTTAAATATCATAGGACCTAATTTAAATTATTCTAATATGTATATAATGGAGTTTTAGACTGAATAATTAAATAAAGAGTGTTCATGATTTTTATTTTAAAATAAACACATATACATTCAATTAATCAATTTAAAGTTTTCTTTAAACATGTTAATACTTTTTTAAGTATTTATTATAAGGAGATTTTACTGTTCTTTATTTAAGTTTTTGTTATACAAAAAATGGGTTTTACATAATATTATTATATATTAAATTCTCAATTGTACCTTGTATATGTAGATTACAACTAATATTTTTCTTTTTATTTAGTACAAATCAAGATGGTCATAGTTTTTGGACTTCAAATTCTGTAATGGATACTGATTGTGATGGAATCATACAACCGGGAGGCTCCGCTAACCTGCGTACACGAGTCATAGAATTTACCGGCAAATTTGAAAGAGTCGAAAGACAGTGTAGAGCTCCATTGCCAAGTGGAAGATTGTGTCCCAGAGAAGACCGTTTTAAGGTTAATCAAATATAACCTAAACCTAAAGAGTTTTGAATATAAATTGTCTATTTGGGTTTTAAATTAGATTTGTTTAATTGTATAGTGCCCGTTTCATGGACGTATTGTACCTAGAGATGAATTAGGCCAAGTAGTTAATCCTGAAAACAAAATTTTATCGGAAAAGGATAAGAAACCAAGTAAACCTGATTGGCAAGATCCACAGCTGCTCAGGGACATACAGGTTTAATGTCTTCTTTTTTTTTTTTGTAGTTTTAACTAGTTATTTATTGATAAACATGTTTTGTTTGATGGTACAGCATGAAACAGGAATTGATCTTACAATGCCAGAAAAAGGGAGTAGGAAGAAAAAGAAAAAGGGTTCAAATCTGATAAGTTTAAAAAAAGAACTGAATACTCCTCGAGCTCGACTGGAAAAAAAAGTTTTCAAAAAGTAAGTGTAAATGCAAAAGGAAAACAAAATTTGTCACACTTTTTTTTTAAAGAAAAAGTTTGAGCTATAGAAAATGAATATATATAATTTCAATAATAATTTATTGTACTTTTCTTACATTGCATTACATTTAAATTTATCCTTAGATCCTCGGTGAAGAAAGTTGCGCAAATTTTAGATGGTATGGATCAGCGGAGATTCAGAGACAAATTTGGTGATCAATTTAACTATGTCCATGATACAGCTTGATTAATTAATTGTTCTTAATATTTTTTGTAATGCTCATTATTATTTTAAGCTGAGAAACTAGCAAAACTAATCAGATATTAAGTATTAATTTATATATAATATTATGTTTTAATTATAATTTTCTAAAGATTTAAGTTTATGTGTAAATTAATTATGGCATTGTAATTTATAATCGTTTAGTATTATTTACAACATTTTTGTACCTTAAAAGGTCAACCATATTGTATGGGTTAAAATTATACCCAACTCAATTTGTAAAAAGTGTTTAGGGTCTAATGTTTTTAATCACTACTATTTATTAATCCTCTTCATATTATAATATTTATAAATAAATGTGTATTAAAATATTGAGTTCATATATCAACCCACATACATAAGTATATTGTTCATTTTTTTTTTTTTATCAACATACATTTCAATAGCTGTGTTCTATAATTCTATATTATTGATTAAATGAAATTATTTCCTATTAAATATCAGTACTTTATTGTTAAAATTTAAGTTTTAAAATAATTTGTAGGTATACATTAATAGATCTAATTATTGTTATCAAAATTATAATTTGTACTTAAAAGAAATAATCGCTAAAGGCGTGTGGTGTAGTTGAGTAGTCATTATTATACAAGACAGTTGGCCACTTGCTGCAGTCATTAATACTTAGATAGGTAGCCCAATGTAGCAGCCTGATATATTTATCACATTTAGTCACAACCCAGGAGTATCTCGAGATAGTTTTCAAGGAGGGTTGAACCTATTGTAACTCAGTTATTACTAATATAATACAAATTAATGAATAAATAAGTAAAGCCAAAATTAACATGGCAACTAATTAATGAAGTAACATGCTCCAAATCAAATAGCAATGGAGATAATCATTGCCGGATTCAAAGCTGTGAGGGTCCCAGGTCCAGTATCAGTTATCTAACTTCTACGACTGAAAATAATTCTTCAAATCTGTATACTATATAGGATTATTGTTCATTTGTCTAATAATTTATTAATTATTATTGTATGTAAATTTGATCTGTGTAATACACTATTTTAACCTTTGCTCTTCAAATAATAACAACAATAACTACAATAATCAAAATTTAAATATTGTAAAATATATATTATTATAATGACTAGGGCTAGGGACTTATTGGACTTGGTATGTTTTCAATAATGGTTCAAAACATAGCGAAATTCTATGAACATTTGTTTCATAGTTATGGGAATTTAAGACGGTCATGTATATTTTGTATTTTTGTATATTTAGTTGTTTTTTCCCTTTAAGTGCATATTTTGTTATATTTGTATTTTAAGTACATAATTCACATAATATTATAAAACAATTATTATGAGTTTTTTGAGAAAAAGATTAAATTAATTAAATATTTTTAAAACAAATTCAGATATATTATATCATAAACATAATAATATGCATTTATATTTTGGTTTTTGGTTTTTTTTAAAAAAAATTTAAGCTTGAAGAAGATATGAAAATAATAAATAATATCAATCAATAATTCATTAATCAGTCATTTTTGGATTTAATAAAGAACAAAATATTTTAAGAGCATATGATTTGATAAATTTTATCATATAATATAATTATATCATATATAAATTTAAATGCATGGATATTTTAAGGTTTTTAGGAGCATTGTCCCAAGCCATAATTTATGACTTTACCCGGGAGATATGACGTTTATGAATGTTATACGCGTGAACAAAATTTTAACATAAGGTAATTCATAAGTTTTTCTTCAAAAACGAGCTATGTTACATGTATTTTGGATGTGACCGCAGGTTTGACTCTGTAAATCAGCTGATATGGGTGCCAACTAACATCTAGCGCTCATAAATCGGAGCAGTTAATGATGATAATATTCACGATTTCGTGATAATATTTATTAATCCCATGATAATAGAATGTCACAGTGGTCACGTGGTCAATTTTTACGAATAAATCCACACGAGCGCTAGTTACTGGTTGGCTATCAAAGAGTCAATTCGGCGGTCACTTTATTATAGCTCGTTGGGTACGAGCGTCTCGGGGGCAAAATAACCTAAGTCTACCTAATAAATAGTAATTGTAAAATTAATATAAGTCATAATTAAATAAGTACATTAAAATATTTGTCAATCTTAAGTCTAAAAAATAAATTATTATAAAAACAGCACAAAGGTATTAAAATATTTTAAACGTATAACTGGTAAGTATGATCGTTGGAAGTATGTATGTTTTGTACTTCATCCAATACCAACCCTTCCTTTAGAGATTTCCTTTCGTTACATTCTATTCTAACACTGAGTAATTCAATTTTTCTTTTTTTCGTCACAAATCGTTTCTGTTTATCTATGTTCTTGTTTACAGGTTCTTTATTTTCTACTATTTCGATTATCTTTCGTTTTCCTTGTAATAATTGAAGTTAGGAACTGCTATAATTATTCATTTCTGCAATTTTTTCTTCGTTCACTTCATTTTTACTTGCAATTAGGGACGATAATATTCCTATTCCAGCTTCTAATTGGTTTTATTTGATATAATTTTTGAGATTCTTTGTCCGTATTTGTTTTTACTATTGATTTTTCTATTAGCTTTATTTCGGCAGCAGGAACTAGAATTTATTTTTCTGTTGTTTGACAACATCGTGACATAGAGTAATACTCTATTGCCCAGCCGGTACTCTATTATCAATCTGGGTACCCGGTGTTCTATTATCAATCTGAGCGCTCCGTTTTTATACATAATATAACCGTAACCTTGGTTGTCGGATACATTAGTCGTATGTAGTGTTGAGATTGGCGCCAAAATGTAATCATTTAACCACAATTTAAGCAACTATGAACGATTGTATAATCAATCAATCAAGCGCAATGAGCGACAAAGGAACAACAAAATTTACAAAACATTATAACATTCAATATTTAAATTTCAAATAGATTTCAAGGCTCTCTTAGTCTTTAAATATTTTATTTTGTATTCGATTTTACGATTTCTTGTTTCGTCATAATCTTACCTTTTTATTAAAAACGTGCGTGTGTGTGTAATTTTCTAAAAGCAATCTTAATTTGAAAAAATATTGCCGTCTGTTATTTTGAAATTCAAGTTAATCGCGTCAACCAAACTTCCATAATAATATTTATAGTCGACTGAATCTGTGTATTTTGATTTTTTGTCGGATATCGTGTGTGAGCAATGACAAAACCAAATTTGCCTTGGTAAGCTATAACAGTCTCGATTTATTTCATACATTATGTGCTGTGCACCATTATTCATTATTTTTACCATAATTTCAGGGTAGAAAAGTACCGTCCTAGTACTTTGGATGAGCTGATCTCGCATGAAGATATCATTAAAACAAGTAAAACAAAACAAATAATTTGTTTCATACGATAATGTCTAACAAATGTATTCTTCGTTATCCTAGTTGATACGTTTATGAAACAAAATCAGTTGCCTCATCTTCTATTCTATGGACCTCCAGGAACTGGTAAAACTAGTACAATCTTAGCATGTGCCAAACAAATGTATTCTCCAGCACAATTCCGTTCAATGGTATGTATAATTGTAGATATTACCTATATTAAAAATATGACCAAGAAAATATACTTTTATTCTTAATTTTCCTTTTGATTGAAGCAATTTGTCTTAATATTATGGCTATAATAAATAACACTACTTTCATTAAGAACTAGTTTCCAAAATAGAAATACTTTAAAAAGTTCAATACATCAATGTTTATAGTATTAAAGCTTTATTATATGTTATCAAACTCAATTTATAATTAATTAATTTTAAATGATTGCCTTTTCATTCAAATGTTGTTTAAACATTTCTTTTTTTCTTTTTCTATGTTTTATTTTTCATGTTTAAAATTATAGGTACTTGAATTAAATGCTTCAGATGACAGAGGAATTAACGTTGTTAGAGGACAAATTATGAATTTTGCATCAACAAGAACCATTTTCAAATCTGGTTTCAAATTAATCATTTTGGATGAAGCTGACGCTATGACTAATGATGCCCAAAATGCATTGAGAAGAAGTAATTAATATTTATAATCTCTTTTAAGATGTTGATTACTTACATAATTCAACTGAATGTTATATATGAATTTTATTAACTATATCATTTTAATTTAGTTATTGAAAAGTTCACTGACAATGTCCGGTTTTGCTTAATTTGCAATTATATAATAAAAATTATTCCGGCATTACAATCTCGATGTACAAGGTTTAGATTTGGTCCACTTGATTTCAAACAAATTATGCCAAGACTTGAACATGTTATTGAAAAAGAAAAGTATGTTATTAGTATAACTAATGTTTATATTTTACCATTATTTATTTACTAATTTTTAATGTGTTACTAATAATGTTGGATTGTAGTGTTAAAGTTACAGATGATGGTAAAAAAGCACTGATAGATTTGGCACATGGTGATATGCGAAAAGTTCTTAATATATTACAAAGCGCTGCTACTGCGTTTCCTGAAGTAAATGAAGATTCTGTCTACACATGTGTTGGTCATCCACTGAAGAGTGATATTATGAATATCTTAAAATGGTTATTAAATGATGAATTTTCTACCACTTTTAAGAGTAAATAATTATTTCATTTATACTCTAAGAAATCATAAGATTTATATCATCTTTTCCTTACTTTTTTCTTAGAAATTCAAGAAATCAAAATTCAAAAAGGCTTGGCCTTACAAGACATACTAACAGAGTTGCACACATTTTTATATAGGTGTATGTATTATTTATTTAAATTATTACATTTTTAAAACAAGAATATTAATGGTTTTTTTACCTTCTAGTGGACTTGCCGCCAAATTCTCTCATAGAAATATTAACAGAAATGGCTGAAATTGAAATGCGTCTCAATGGTGGAACTTGTGAAAAAATTCACCTTGGTAGTTTAATAAGTGCTTTTTATATGATTAGATCTAAGTTAAAACCAGCTGATGAATGAACCCTGTGTGAATATTGTACCAAAAAAATAATAATAATAAAAAAAAAACGCTAAGAAAATAAACCATAATTTATTATAATTTTTGTTCAAATTATGTACACAAAATAATTAGTATAAATAAATGCTCATACAATATTTACTGAATATAACAAAAAAATTTTGAAAAAAAAAAAAAAAAAAATTATTAAATAATTATTGATTTGTGTTCATAATAATTTCAATAAAAAAGTTGTATTTAGAAGTAAGAAAATTTGTTACAATGGTTTAATTAAGTTTGAGGGAAAAACTTAACCTAGAAGCTGGCTGTCTTATAGCTTGGAGATCGTATATTGGCTATAATAATTCTGTATTTATTATTTAAAAGTAAGTGGTTTTTTAACTGTTTATCCAAACATATTGCTAACAAAGTTATTGAAACCAGATGTGATGCTTGAGAATATTCCAGGATCTTGTGTAGGTTGTTTAGGTGCTAATGCTATTCCTTGTGGATGGTGATGATGATAGAAGTGAGGAACTGGCTGTCTGTAAGGTGTATTATCCTGTCTCTGTAATAGCAATATAACATAACCATAGATTATTAATATATATTGATTAATGTTTAAAATTTTACCCATTATTTGTAGATTTAGTAAATATTTGTACAAATTATCATTGGTTATAAATTCTTGTATATTAATTTATAATCAATGGAGTGTTACTTACAAAACAATGAGGAAGCCAAGAAGAGCCTCAATTTTTGTTAAGTATCAGGGAAGTGTATTTTTGAATCCTTAGTAGTATTGCCAGTAGTTAATTCAGTAACAGCAGAAGAAGATAATACAGAAATTTCCGTTTGCATAATTACATCCTGTAACCGTAACCACTTGTGTTTTGTACATATTCGCAAAGAAAAATTGTAGAAAAGCTAATTACAATCCACCAAGTATTATTAAGCAATGAAATATTCAGGTAGCAAATATTCTGATCATAGAATGGTGTTAAGTATTATAAAGTGTTGCAGAAAGTAACAAAAAAAAATATATGTTAATAAATGTATTTTAATTCATCCAATATTGTTAACAATTTTTAAACTATTTTTAGTCTTGAAAACTTTGATACTATGTATAATTATGATGACGATATTCATTATTATAGGAGTCATTGTATACTCATTACATGATATGTGTGATTAAAATAACATTGAGAAGCCATAATTATAAAATATATTTACATTTGTTTAACAAACATAACAAATATTCTTTACAATACAAAACAACAATAATCATAATAATATACAAAGTTCAAACAAAATTGTTAAAATAATTTGTACCAATTTAAATTATTATAATAGGTACAAAAGTAAACTGGTGGATTCTACAAATAATAAATTTATATTTTATTGTATTAAATACTTAAGCTTTAAATGTTTGTTAACAATAAGAATATTCTATTTCGTTTTAGTGCAAAATATCTGAGTACCTATTTGCTTCAGAATTTGTAATTAAATTTTATACAAAATTAGTATAACATGTTAAAATCATAATTATTAATTAAATTTATACTGAAGTTATTTTTTAGATATGCATAGATATTAATTTTACATAGTTGTAATTCATAAAGATAAACATATTTTCCTTCTACAATTAACCATATGGAAATAAGGTTAGTGTAACTATACTTCATTATGCTATTATTATTATACTAATTATTTCACAAAAATTAAAAAAAATTAAAATGTTGTATTAAAAATTGTATTAAATTTAATATAATAATAAATCTATTCAGAAGTAATCAGTAAATGGAATACCTAAACATAACCCGTAGTATTAAATTTTTTGGATAATATTATGTCAGTTAAATTTTGTAAAAAACTTCAAATAGGTATTAGTGTTGATGAAATAATAAATCATGTCAGATAAGTATTCATATATTGAACGCAAGTAGTAAAAGTATTAATATTAGTTCAAAATGTAATCCTATTAAATTTGATATTAAAATGTAGACGTAAAGGTGACGATGACGTCTTCTAAAGTTACTGTCGGACTGCGATTAATTGTTTTAAAATTTAAAGAAACCTAACCATAACATATATATATATATATATATACTCGCATTTGCTTATTTTTAATACCATTGCAGATTGTATACATTCAAATAGATGTTAAAAAAAAAAAAATAACTCTTGACAGGTCTTCCGTGGTTTATTGTTGGTTAAGAGTTGTTAGGTTTATTAAAAGCGTTTAAAGCGAAGCGAATTTTCCCTTTTCATATAAACTTACAAATATTAACGTTACAAAAATATAACAATTCAAATTCAACAATATATACATATAATATTATATACCTATGTAAAAAAAAACATTTAAAATCCATTTTCGCACTTTTCGTGTACCCTTTGGTTCAGTTTCTCGAATTATTCATGGGTATTATTTGATTATGGCTTTGGTCGTACGCCGCACGGGAGAAGATTTTTCAAGATTATCACCGAAATGATTAGTAAGCGATCCCCGACGTGCGTATCGTTCGACGATGTTGGAAAACATGCTGTATGGGATACTTCAGGGTGTACCTACCTATACAGTGGGGTATTTTTAAATTTTTTTGTGGGAGGGGGGGTCTAAAAAATAATTATATATAAATTAATGTTCTCTGTACCCACAGTGCACTGTTTGCGTATGACTTTTGAATTTTTTTTTCTTCTGGAGAGAGAGAGAGAGTCGATACTCGGGACCCCCCTCCCAGAAAATACGCTACTGAGTGTATAAGTTGTCAAGTGTCGCCTGGCCCATGAACGGTTAATCGAAGTGACAAGAAATCGAGTGTAGGTACTTCATCACGGTTCTCCTTTAAAGTCGACGAGTGAAAAATTATCATTTGATCTCACCAAAAGACACGCGAACAAAAGGTTTCCGTAGGTCTGGTGGACGTCGGACGACTGGCGCTCGACTATACTGTACCATGACGTGTATTACTCATGTCACAAAAACAATATTTTCCGTTCCAACTCCGAGCTGTTTTGCCACGGCGAATCGCCCGAGAACATCATATTATAATCGGGGTGCGCGCAGTTATGTATGCCCGGTGATTTTGTTCGACAAATAATATTATACTATGTACGCATATCACGGTGTATACGAGAAAACGAGATGGTCTCACTGGATCACGTGCGTGTACCTACCGTCGACGACTGTCTGTGTTAATTGTTGTTATTATCATAATTGTTATCGTTAAACTACTATTTCCTGGTCGTGGAAGAAAACGCCACCGCCGCCACCAAAAGCTTTGCGATGATCGTATCGGCCTGCGGACCGGATCCCCATGCCGTGGACGACGAAGCGGCGCCGCTGTAGACGCGCAGACCGTCCCGCCAGTTCCTGCTGGCGTTCGCGGTCCGCCCGACCTCTGCGGAAATCGTTTCCGTCCGGAAGTCGCGCATCCACGGCGGTTGCCACGGTTTCAGACGCGGCTTGTGGGCCGGCGAACCACCTACCTTGGACGTGTGCAGCGTGACGTTCAGCAGCGTCGGGTGTTGTTCGACCACCATGAAGTCCATTTCCTTGGGTATGTACCCGTCGCCGTAAATCTGGAAACAAAAACCGAGACGACGTCGTGAAAATAGTCATGTATACTCAAGTGTAGATGTACTACGATTTATGATACCGTCGGTTGGGACGCGAGGACCGTTGAAAATGCTCGATCCATTGCATTATACTTAGACACCTACCTACTATATATTATGTACTTAATAACACGGTGATCGGATTGGAAAACGACAAGTGTTATCTGTATAACAATTACTATTAGCGTTCCGAAGCATACGGATATGGAAGTAACCCGCGAAAAAGGTAAAAAGGGTAAAGGTACGCCAGGGGTCATCTGCGAGTAATTTTTCCACGCGAAGAGTATACGGTCATTTATCTTTTTCAAAGAACATAATATTAACATATTACATTTTTATAGTAACGGTGACCAATCAAAGCCCCATTTTATCTGCAATCACTGCCGTCAGCAAGACTTAACAATGGACAAAATTACAAAAATAATCAATTTACTATAACACTAGTTACAACAACACTCGTGTGTGTAACCCAATTAAATATTTTTATTTATTTTTTTTAGTTATTTAAGTGCTTTTATTTAATTAAATATTTAAATTATCGGTTTTTACATCCTTGTCTGCGAGTCACGGGCCGGTTAAACATGAAATGCATCTACGAGCCGTTATTTGGTGATCTCTGACGTACGCTATAATATGAAGGAAATCTAAGAGTAGATTTTCCTCCCTTCCACAATCCAACCACCGAGTGGTTCGTAGTCTGTGATAAGATAATACTTAGGTATTAATTATACGATTTGAGACGATCATTTTTACAAATTCTATATTATAGAATGTGAGTGGTTTTTTTTCAAATATGTACATCTAATATTCGGTTTTATACGAAGTTTTTTCCAAAATCTCAATAACAAAATAATAAATTTATTGTTTTCGATTTTATTTTCAAGCGGACTACATAATAAACCCTATTCAAAACATGTTTGTTCGCGTAAACATGTAAGATGCGTATTAAACTTTTAAGTACCGTGTCGAATCGATGTACAGATTCTGCGCGTGTTTCTAGAACGTTTTATATTATACGTTTTGAACGGAATATATTTTATATACTTACCTACCTAGTTTACATTTTTAACGTATATACCATTTTTAGCCGCTCACAAGTAATTTATTTTTCAAGTACAAATGCATTTAAACCCTATATATGTGTAAATTTGTTGTACTTATAACTAGTTACATCATGTTTCTGTATTTTTCTTGTTTACGCGAACTACTTTGGTTTTTCCGACTACGCGCTTTACGATCGATATCTACGGAAGGTAATCGAAAAACAAAACGATCGTGTCGCCATTGCAGACACTGCAGTATTTATAAGACTGACGAGTACTCGTGTAGTACACGCAATGTATATAGTTTCGCGTCAGATTATATTATTATAGGTAATTTATCATTTATCGTATATAGACTATAGAGTCTTGTAGATGAACGCAGAGGCCTTACCTCGAGCTTGTAAACGCCGGGCAACAATATCCTCCAGAATTCTCCGTACTTGGTCGTCTGGAATCCTACGTCACGACCTTTAACCTTAAGTGACGCTTTTTCGATCGGGTTGCCGTGTTCGTCCATCACGAATCCATGGACTCCACGGTGAGCTTCGGCCAAGAATTTGACAAGCGACTGTGAAACGAAAAAACCGAATGTAAACAAACAGCGCGTGTAAAGTGTTTTGATGCGTATGATAATATAATTTACAATGTAGGTTGCAGTGATGGCTCTAGGGGGGGGGCTAGGGAGCCATGCCCCCCCAAACTCAAAAAAAAAAAAAACAGGAATTTAATGTTATATTATACATTATTATTGACTTGTGTACTATTTTGTGTAATATTTTGTACTAATGTAGGTAATATGTGGCACTGATGTTGAAGCATTTGAAGAAATATATCATATAATATTGAAAAAAAATATGTGTGAAGTTTATGCCCCCCCCCCAAGAATCAAAACCTAGAGCCACTACTGATAGGTTGGGCATATTATATTATAATATTTATGTTTATTATTAATATTCAATTATTAATAATTGAATGACACCGCTCCGCCTCATAGAATATTTACGTACCAGTCGATTTTCTTCCCAGAGTTTGGGCAGCTCGGAAGTGGGTGGATATTTGCAACAGGACAATTCCAACGTCACTTCCATACAACCGTACCACACGTAGTTGAAATCTTGCATGCCTCCTGTGGTAATCAAAATAAATATTTAGTCATATCCTAGTACGTATTAATGTATTATACGATAATATTCATATCTATAAATATAATAAATTATAAATTATATAATAATAAGCAGATGGTATCGAACGATGTTTTAGAATCTACACATGTTTTTTATGTAATTTTTATCACTAGTAGAAACATTTCATACAAGTTAATTGATAGTACCCATCATCCCTGCATTTTCGTAACTACAACGAATTCATCACCCTAAAAATATATTGAATGTACCAATATAAACATTTTCTCAGTAAGTGCTACTATATATATTAATATATTATTATAATTATCATATGGCATTCTAATAGCTGCGTGCGGCTACTGATACAGCAACTATTATACCTAATCAATGTAACAAATTATTATAATGATACATAATGTCGTCGTATCAGATAAAACTCACGATAAATAATATTAAAATAATTGTTCGCGGCTGATGCACGCAAGTTATATAGTAATATTATACACGCATTATTATAAATTTATAATAATATGCCGCGATTATAATATCAACGTATTTATGTTCAATATATAACATTTATATAGATAATATTTCGTTATTATTATTATGTTATACTATATGTAGTGTGAATGAAAATAATGACATTCGGACGCGAAAATTTAACCGGTTTTTACCTGTGAGAGGATACCACGCGGCTCCGTTGGTGATGCCGTTATTAAATGTCGGCGTTCCTGTTTTGCATGCCACTCCTTGGTTCATCGTTGGGTGGTTTCTGGAGTAGGTCAGAGACAAATGTTTGAACACATCGTCATCGGGTGTCAAAGACGGCGTGGACGTATAACTTTGGAACACTGCAATGTATATGTTTTGATTGTTAATAATTTTATGATACTTTGTCACGCGTTTTAATAATATTATAATATTGTTCCGTATGTATGACGTGTATTATGACCCGATCCGGAGAAATACTTTTAAAACGAGAACATCTTGATACAAAAAAAAAAAAAAAATTAATGATGTCTCCTCGTGTTTTTTTTCGTCTTCATCATTATAGTTTATATATATATATATACAAATATACAATAACAATAATAAAAATATGTATATTATACTATTTAATTATGATTACCACGGGGTTTTCATTTTTTATCAGACTATAAATGAATGTTAATCATGTATATATCATATTAAGTATACTTACCAGAACAGAACGGTGATGAAATACAGAATCCTTGGTAATAACAAGAATTTCGTTAGACATGTAAAATATACGCGTATCGTTTATAGCAGTTTTAAAAAAAATATAAAATGATAATCTTTCTAAATACGTTTTCATATACGCATCCATGAGTCTTAAAAGAAACAATTAATATAGATATATGGAGACCAAATGGGATGAAAGAGAAACTATAAAACTATCGGAGATATACGACGAAATATTAATATGAAATTCAAATGATTTTAAAAACGTTATCATTACCGCACCTATACGTTTTACAGTGAAGTCTCTAAGATAATATGGGATCGCGAGGAATTCAAAAGACGTTTTCCGATGATTGGCAGTGCTGGACTTGGAAAAATTAAAGTAAGGGGACTCTATAAAGTTTTAAAAAAGGAGCGTCCCCACCACCTGTTAAACGTTACCAGCCATGGGGGCTATTCCCCACACCCCCTATTCCCCTCTTTAAATCATAAAAAAAATATTTATGAATAATAAAATTCTTCAATTAAATTTTCAAATATTTTGTCTCAGCGAAATTTTTTTTATCAACAATAATTATCAAAAAAAAAAAAAAAAAAGGAAAAAATCAAACATTTTAAATGCCTATAAGTTGCTTAAAAATTAGTATATTATTTTTTAAAAATAATGACCAAAAGAAAATGCCAATCTAAACAACTAGTAAAAGTTTCAAGTTTCTGCGACTAATACTTTTTGAATAATAACAAATATTTAAATTTGTTTGAGGATAAAACGTTATTTTATGCAATTTCGTAAAAATTTAAATTGCAAACGGTCATAAAAATGTTCCTTTAAAGCCCAGAAAAAATTTTGCTATAGATATTTGAATAATAACTTATGGATAACCTTATGTTAACGTTTTGAGCCTTAAGTATCAATAGAAAACATTTTATCAATTTTTAACTACAAAATAATTTGCAAATTATCGCGATTTTGACATATTTCATACAAATTTGGATTTGATGGGCTTATAAAAAAAATTGTGTGAAACGGTTTTCAATTTATTTTAATTGTGATAATTATAACTTATAATAAACCTTGTTTTAAATTTTCAAGAGTTTTTAACCAGCCAAAATTTTTTTATAGATATTTCAAAAAAAAAAAACTTAGAAAAATTGAAAATTGAAATTGTTTATGAGTAGGTCCAAAAAATATCAAAATACTTTGAAAACTTAATTATGTATAGAAAACGCCAACATAAAAATTTGGTAAAAATTTCAAGTATTTGCGGTATTTAGTTTTTGAGTTAGAGCATTTTAAAAATATTTATTTTGGAAAAAAGTGGTTTTGAATAAAAATTGGCGTATTTTGTAATTTATTTTATTGGTTTTTCAACATTTTTGAAAAAGTTTGATTTTTGACCTGCCCAAGTACCATCTAAATTCACTTTCTTTTCAGAAAAGTTGCTGTTTGAGGAAATCGAAGTATTTTTTAAAGATATAAGATTCACTGTGTACAATTTCTGTGTATTATGGGTGTAAAATGTCATTAATTGAAAGGATTCCGAAACTGGGAAATAAGTCTAGAATAATATGCATTATATACACTACACGAATTAACCGGTTTTGTAATTTGTTAAATTTTTGTTAATTGTTTTGTTATTTTTTACGCATAGCGTTTATCTGAATAAGTCTTAGTATACTCACTGGAATTGGGTGTATTGTCGAATGGATAGCTCGCAACCAGGGCACCTCCATGCAGTCCTCCAGACAACACAAACTGTATCTTTGAAGTCCATTCCTTGACGGCGTCCGTTTCCGGTTGTCCTCTCTTGTTGTTCTGTTTGAAGTAGTCCGGGAAGTTACGGTTCAAGTCAAAACCTCTAGCGTTGTACCGGCCCTGACCACCGTCACATTGGCCCTCACGGGCCACCTCGAAACCGTCTGGGTTCATTGATGGCAGTACGTGGATGCGCGTGTTGTCCAAAAGCCAACGGATGTACGGATCCACCGAGTAGCTGTTCACCAAGTACTGCAAAAACGAATAATGTTCGTTAGTTTTCCGTTGGTTTTTCATTCCCGAAATCGTACTATATGTAAATCAACGGCATTATTTTAAAACACGTAGTGCATACTGCATACCAAATAATATAAATATCATTGAAAGTTTAAAAATTACATTAAAATAAATTCCTGGCAAATATTATAGGAATTTATAATTATATTTATTGTAACGACGATTTACGGACTTTGTTATAAAATAAAATTATATTATCCTGTTCGTTGAACTTCCGACACATTATTTAAAGTTGTGAGTAAAATTCTTCAAACCCAACATAAGACATTTATTTATCTATAAGACATTACGTTCTTATGTTTATGTAGTCTGCGAAAAATATATCAAGACTATTATAATATTGTGCTATATATAGAGTTCCTTTCAACAGAACAATTATATATTCCGTTTTATTTTTGTATTTGTCCTTGATTTTATTAGATTGTTATTTAAAATGTTCATAAAAATAATCATATTGTTATTGAACTATTGCTCTAATGAGAAACCGGTTTATGTATAATAAATAAATAAATACCGTTGCAAAGTACTGCAAATGTACAGTAGCAAATTTAGAGTCAGGGGAAACATGAAAAGGTCATCACAGTAACGATGTTTTATTTCGTTTTAGACGGTTCAATTAGTTTTCCATCATTTACCGTTATGGAACAGATAGTATACAACATTATTTTTTGGTCGTAAACATTTTGATTGGTGCGTATACGATTTGTATCTATACGATTGACTATACGATATCAATAATTTCGCGTCTAAAAATTAATTCGACGAAAAGTAGTCACGTCCGAGCGGAGTTCAAAAATGTACCACTGCGAATTCCAAAATTTTTTATATTTTTGATAATCAATTTAGTCACGAATAGTACACGACGCGTGATTACATATTATAATATACTCGTATAGCGTCAGAGATTAACATTATTTCGTTTTACGAAATATTATATATAAAATATATAACGGGTTCTGTAATGATTTATCATTACCTGGATGAGATGCAACATCAGCTCCCTGCCGACCGCTTCGTTTCCATGCATGTTGGCCACGTACTTCACATCTGGTTTTCCAATCATGTGCTCATACGGACTGGAAGACACGACCATCACCCACAAGTCACGGCCTTAGCATAAAAAAATAATTATCGTTATTACAACCTTTTTTTTTTATTAAAAATATTTCAATATCACAGGCCATTTGTTAGTATGTACAACGTGAGAAGGAAACAATACCAGTTTTGTTGTTTTTTGAATTATAATATAACAGCAAAACCTGTTTATAAAACGGATAGTTATGGGACCACCACAAATGTCCGTTATAGACAGGATTTTATACATCTTATTCTTTTTGCCAGGACCACATAATTTTGTTTGTTGAGAGAAAAATGTCCGTTATATACGTATACACTGGTCACTGGTGTCCGTTAAGTCAGATTTTACTGTAATATATTATGCACTTACAGACTATGAATACACACAAATATTGCGTAAACGTAACGTATACTTTTGATACGGACAAAAATCTGGAAAGGTAGTCTAAAATTAATTTCAAGTAAAACAATACCCAGAGAGATTCTACATCGGCTTTAATAATAAATGCAAGTACGATTGGTTAAGGTAATTTAGGTTATTATGAGAATTGAAAAATATTTAACGAATAATAATAATAATTTATATATATGATAATTTATTGGTATAGACAAGTAACTATTTATTTTGATGTGTTTCTTGAACATATAATACATGCAATTTATGAGTACATTCAATTAACGCATAAATCAATATAATTTTATCGATATTTATACGATATTTTTATAGGAATACTGTTTACGATCTGTATCAAGGATGGGCAAATGATTTTAACTCAGTTCTGAGTAGTTATATTTTTCTTTTTGATACATCGGCTTTAGAAAAGGACAAGAAGCTCTCAATCTGCCTGGAATATTATTATTATTGTTAACATCTACGCATATACGAATATATAATTATTAAACAAAAAACGAAGGAAAGGACCACTTTCGTATCGTTCGCGATCGACCGTTGGGCCGATCCTGCAGCAGATACTCTTATGTGTGCTTCGACGATATATTAAGATATATATATATTATGCTATTCGTGTTTCTTAAACTTTTTTTGCCATGTGGGCATGTGGCCCCTCTCAATTTAATATCTAAAAAATTGTTTTGCGCACCCATAGGTCTAAAGTGTAGACATTTTTTTCTTAACTATACCTACTAAGATTAAATTACAAATATGCAAACAGCCCCGTAAAATGCAATCTGCCCCTCCCCTCCGCTGCGGCCTACAGTTTAAGAAAAATTGCAATATTTCAATATATATGGTGTAAGTATACCTTGGACGGATTTGCCGATAGAGTAGAGCGCCGTGAGGTTGGGGAACCGGGACGACGTGGTCCTCAGGAATTTGGTCATCTTGTCGTAGTCGTGGTACTTGAACTCGAGCTGATAGCTCTGGTCCTGGATCAGGTCCTGGCTGCTGTAGTGCGGGTTACCGTACGCCGAGTCGACGGCGTATCCGGCTCCGGTGGCGGACGGGGCGACGACGGTGCCACCGGTCCCCCCGGGATGGTAGTTGTTGTTGCCGATGGCCCGGTTGCCCACGTTCTTGCCCTCGACCACGTCCGAACCGCCGCCGCGCGTGTACTGCGGTATCCGGTGGTTGTTTATCGACCCCGAGCTAATGGACTCCTGCGCCTCCTCGTCCGCCGCCAATGATGGTTGGTCCTGTTGCACCTGCAGGACGCCGCTCACGTCGCCGTACTGTTCGCCGTACACGGTGGAAGCCGAGCCGACCGCGTCCTGCTGCAGCTGCTGCTGATTGTGCTTGCCGTGCTTCTCGTACTGCACCTGATGCGACCCCGACGACTCCTGGGAGTACGTGTCCGGTCGGATTTTGCTCTTGATCACCTCGCCGACTTCCTCGGACGAGTCGTAGAACTGCTGCTGCTGCTGGTGTTGGACCGACGAGAGCCTCTTCTCCGCCTGGCAGTCGGCCGATCGCGCGAGAAACGCGACGGCCGCGATCGCGACCAACATCACGGACGTGGTCGCGGAACAAGGCGCCATCGTTCGCGATTAGTCTGCAATAAAACATCACACATGTTATTAGGTATGTTAAGTATAATGAAAAAAATAAAAATGTAAAAAATATTTGATTGTCTCGATTATATTGGGAGACATGGCGATAGGTGTTTTTTCGATGGACATCACTCATCAGTGCCTAAGGAATGTCATAAGGATGAGAGTATTAAGAAAAAATTTGAAATTAAAGTAGTCAATCGCTTATTTCACTTGTTCAATTACTAAAAAACGATTTGTTTTATAAACGTATTAACATTGCCATCTGAGTTATATCGATCAAAGAAGTCTCACCACGTGTGAGACGTATGCAATGGCTCGTGAAAACGCGTCCCTCGACCCCTAGGTAAAAGTTTTATATACATCTGAAATTATTTAGCGCTGCTGACCCATATGTTAAACCCTCGAGATAGTTATCCTCGCGTTCACGCCATATTTTCGTCAGTCTTACTTGAGACTATTATCGCGAACATGTATATATGGCAGTCCATCTCCGGATTAGAAGATTTAGAAGTGATGACACAATCCTGCACCAACGAGGTGTTAAACGTTATTAACAAGCTGTACTGATGTGATGATGTACATGTATAAACATCATTATAATATACCGTACACTATTAAGTAATCGGTTTACAATTTTTTCGATTCCGAGTCCAATTAATGTTATTATAATTAATATAAATCATGCATCATTTGTGAGACAGAAATCCTAGGTATATAATAGTAGTATATTTTGAGAAGGGCTAAACTGTACAAATACACATACACACACACACGTGTTATTTTATTATATACACCACCTGTACACGTGTTATGCATATATATATATATACGATAGTATCTAACCTAAACATTATAACATTCCTCGGTGATCTGTTTAATGATGGTTCCTATGTACATTGTAACAGTAAAACTTGTTTGTTGAAAAAAAACTCGTTGTAGATGTGTATCGTGTAATCATGTCGTGCTTCCGTAGGACAACAGGTTTCCGTACACGTCACGTACATGCGTATTACCGAAAGATTATTTTGGAAACAACATGTAGGTTCTCCGACAGAAATGTATAGAGAGACGGCGCGCGAAGGCGTTCCAGTGCAGCGAGGTCTATAACGGCTTATTATAATATACGTGGTCGCGTGCATTATTGCATTTTCGTATTATTCATTCCAAATATTATACATATTTTATCGTATTTCGTCTCCGTTGCGTAGCGGCACTCGACGCATGACGTAGAAAAATCACACGATTTTTCCCAACACAAACGTACATGGTTGGATTTTTTTTTTCCAAGCCTTAAACTTAAAATTATGTCAGTAAATCGCATCGGTAGATAAAACCCGCAAAACAAGTAAGTCTCTATCGGAACATGAACTTTTGAACACTATATACATATTTTACCGTACAGTTGTCTAAAATGCAGTTTTTCCAACGGTCTCAAATTCTCAATAATAATTGTTTTCGATTTTAACTGACAATATTCAATAATAATGTGCACTCCAAATCACGATTTACCGTAATACAAACGATATACATATAATTGTAGTGTTGATCCATGTAACATTCGAAACTTATCCTTAAAATCATCATGAATACCGATACGTAATATATTTGCTCGCGAATGCGGGATGACGATGGCAAACGCGCATGATATTTTATAGGGTAGATATGTAGTATGTACGACGAAAACAATACCAATTTTACAACGCGAAAATCTATTATTCAACCACGCATTGTTTGCATCGTTCACCGTTCTGGTCCGCGGGTTATCCGTTTGTTTTTGTTTTTTCCAAATCACCGAAAGGAAGGCACTCGTCATCGTTATGTGCGTTGCGTTATACATACTGTTGTCGTTGTGCATTCGCTATCGTAATTATAATATTATGTTACTTTATTAATACTGTCATCACTCATCATATTTATATTATAGTTGGAGTTAAAATGCTTTATACTTTTTTCCTCCGACAACGTTTCATTGTTTGTGTTACTTTCCGGATCTCATCTGTAATTATTCGCGCTCTGATTCCACCGCGCACTCACAGAGCCTCCATATCACGCACGCACTATTATGATATATGAATTATGATACATGATGTATACACACGATAGCGTATATTAAATTGTGTAGCGTGTGCGTGCGTATATAACACGCGTGTTGTTACTCGTTAATCGTTGTCGATTTATAAATGCCAAGGCTTCACAACGTTTAGAAATGAATTAAACAAAGTGACAATCAACTCTTCAAATCAACATGCTGGCCCATAGTATGTCATCGCAGCCTTCCATCCAAAGGTGTTCGAGAACTTTGTTTTTGCAAACATTTAGTATAAGTACGTCATTTGAATAAATTGGTTTGACAGGTTTCAGAATTTGTGTGAAATTATTATTATTATCATTCATGTAAACATGTGTTTCCAGCCCCTGCTGGCTGCTGGCTGCTATAGTGTAAGTCTAGACAAGTCAAATATTTTTCCATGAAGAACTATGATACGCTGTTCGTATGAATTTGAATGACCATTTCCAGAATTCGTATGCTATATTTCTCCACCCCCTTTCCCCGTCAAAACAACAGCGACTAAGAGCAGACGTCAAACATATACGATGCGAGTTGGACGTATATACTATATACTATATACTTTATACTATATATATCTATAAATGTCGTACACTTCGCCCTACTTTTACGGGGGGGGGGGAGGATGCTTAGAAGGTGTTCGAATTATACTGCGTTTGAACAAAGCCCAAATTGTGTACAGTGGATGATCCAAAATACAAACGAATAACAGTGCTTGCAGCGCAGACTTGATATGCTATTGTTAAGTTTGCCCAATAATAATACTGACTCGTATTTATTCAATTATACCGTAATAGATCCTAAAATCAACATTACTCGCTCTTGACCGTCCCGCTGCAAGGTGGAAATATCGTGTACGAAAACGATCCATACATGTACCGTCCAAATGTAATGTATTATTAACTATAGTTGCATTGTTTTTATACAACATTTATACCGTATACGTTGGTTTACTGAAGATTTGATTTTCGTTAAGTACCTCGCTTTCGGTACTACTGTATGTAATGCGTACACGCTTTATTGTAATAATGTGCAGCTCTGTCGTTGCTAGTGCATTAATTAGATTCATTATCGCAGTGCCCGTTGTTTTCCGTCGACTGCAATAATATTTTGTTTTCTGATGAATACGGGAGAAAAATATAAAAGACCGAAAAAAAACCGATTTTCTTTAAAAATGTAGATATATGTATATTATAATATATTATAATATGATATCGCCGTGGTCCCAGAACGCCACGGTTGATTTATATATTACACGAAAACCGGAAACTGTATCGTCGTTACACAATGCCGCGGATGCGACGGTCGACGGGTCTGCGAGCGCGCGAAACGATAACAACGAAACTATAGGTGTCTATGATCTGTTATACCTATCTGTATGCAAATCGGTTAAAACGCATAATGCGTTAAGTCGGACTACGGAAGGCGACATAATGGTGCGCAGAGACAATGTAAACGCACGTTCTTTGTGCGCTACACATAATTATACGGTTTATACAGCGCGTGTTGGTATACTATAATGTATTTATATGATAATAATAGTGTGATGGATTCGAAAACATAATAATATTATAACAATTAATTATAATGACAAACGTCGGGCGCGCGTTCGTTTTCGCTGCACGTTTTAATAATAGTAATTAGACTGCAGCGAACAAAACGCGCGGCAAACACAATGGGGGCGACGCGTAGTATAATAGTAATAGTGATTATCGATATAATATATAGATAATACGAATTTCCACGTGAATCTAAAAGTGAAAGATTAAAACTAGGGGAAAAAAATGATCAAATAAAAATTAGATAATGTGCGTGTATTATGCAATGTTATTGTTGTTAACTACAGCGGTGATTTTACTTTCGAACGCGTTTTCGCCGAGCAAAAAACCTAACTGCGGACTTTGTACTATTGTAGTACGGCCGTTTCGACATTTTCACCGTCGTCGTATACCTACACCTATATCCGCGACATGCCGCAGCCGACGCACGTATCTGCATCACGCATTCACGCTGTATATACTACGCACAAGTATATAATACCAAATAGACACGAGTTTCCGGATTTTCCAGCGCAACGTTTGGAATACAGCGAAAATTGTGACGACGTGTATATGACAGTATACATAGTGTAATACTTGAATATCCATCTTGGACGGGTTCCCGTGAAGTTACTGTTAGTATAGAGTCTTTGACAGCGGTTTTTTATGTACATATCAACATATACACAACCAAGACGTCCGCGCCAAGTCACTCGTACTCGTACGATCTGCACCGCGAAGCAATAAGTAGAATGCAGTAGAATATAGTAGGATATAGATTATAGAGTGTGCGATAATACCGATAGAATATGCGATTATATTTTACGAGGGTAAGTGGTAATTTCTAAACGTCAATCTTCTCGATTGTATACGGTTCGAAGAAAAAAAATCATAATTTTCAAATACGGTATCAAGTCCTATTTTAAGATGCACAACAGATGATATAAGAGCATGCGTACTTTGAATCATAATGTGAAAATAATTTTTTGATGGACACCGAAAAAATCGGTAGAACAAAATGCGTGAAAAATGTGGTTAACGGTACGTATAATAAGTGTTAGCGATTTGCTCAAAGTGTCTTCCAGCCTCCCCCAATTCATACATATGAAAACGTTGTAGATTCATTTTTCTTTGGGAGACTTCGATGCCCCAAACGTGCAATAATGTACGCGCAAAAAGACTGAGGGAAAACACGATTTTTCCGAATGTAAACGTGTGAACAATATTAGCGAACGATGTACCTACCTCTCATGTGTACATAATCGCCAACATACACAACGCGAGTTTCGTTTTAAGTCTGACAAAAGTATACTAAACAATCGCAACTCTCGTTCGTTCACAATAATATAAAACACGATATCGTGTCGGAGGCACAAACGAAGATATAATATTATTCATTATAATCATTATAGCGCTATTATTTTATATATCAGACCATCGCGCATCGTACGGTTGTCTGTCGGAGCCACTGCGTCCGAACGCAGAAATCAATTTTTATACGCATAAAAGCTGCAGCGTGTCCAAATGCCGCATATATAATATTATAGTCTTCGTGATATCAATAATAAAAGTAAATGGAGCACGGGAAAACACTCCGAGGAGAAAGGATATCTGTAGCTAAAAAATTTATTTTTTATTCATACGAAGAACGATAATTTTTTTTAATTTGTAGTGAGGCTAGAATGAAAAAACTAACCAGTTTTGAAACCGCTGGGTATATGTTTACCGTATTGATATGTATGAACACACTGCGCAGAGTACGCGGGTTAGCCGTTATCCTCAGCCGTAAAACCCGTTGACATTACACATATTTATCCCGTCGTGAATGACTGTAAAAAATACCCTTGAGTTGCGTATGAGTGTCATCAAACGACTTAAGCGCTGTTGCCAGTACACGAGGGGTGCTCGGCGCTCTCGGGATATTCCAAGTGTATACACCCGGCACGATCACGCATTACCCCTTCGGCCCTCCCCCTCCCCAAAAAATCCACGTTCGGCACCAGATATTTATGCTTTCGTGTAACGTAGCAAAGATTGTCTTAAAAGAAGGTGTTTAAGTTTTATATACCCAAAAAAGTAAACTTATAGGGGTTTCACACACTCTCTGTTGTATTCGTGTAAGCGAGGGATTTATGCAATTAGATTTGATTGTGAAATAGGAGAATCGGAGAATCCACAATAGTATGTTTTCCAAACATCTGTAGAATGAGCGGCTGAAAGATTTTATTTTGACTGTCAAAACAATATCCTTGTAGAAATCACGTGGCTGTACAACGATTAGAAGTATTACGCTGGTATAGGTATACTACGCTCATTATTATAATACATATTATTATGTATAGGTATATGTGTCGATCGAGCACTGTATTCGCGACAAACGTGTGGACGTAGAAAAAATATTTATGTATACTTTTATTTTTACATGAGCGTTTATTATACATTTACTGCTCAGTGCTAAAGAATCGTTCGATTAATTTTTATCGTTTTCCGCAGTTTGCATTCCGTTATGTAGATACATAACCGTCAACGGTTTCGCTCAACAGAAACTATATCCACTATATCGACGATTTTCTGTCGTTTTATAGCCCATTTTATACCCATTTCATACAAACCGAGAATTTTGACAGATTTTATAGTTATAATAGGCTCCGAGGCCCCTTGGTGATTAATTTAATATTGAAATCCCACGGTTGATATCGAATCGTAAATATTCCGTCGAAATGTTTTTTCACTGGGATTATTGATTTAATATGGAACAGGCAACGTTAGACAAGTGTCACAAATATATACATATATATTTATGACGCGTAGAATGTGCACGTACGTATATAAATGGCGTGGTCTCGGTGCCGTATTTATTGTATACGTCAGTGCAGAGGACAACAGTTTCAACGTTTTAAAATTTTTCCAAACGATCAGGACGCAAATACTTTAACACATGTGTACAATGTACATAAGCACATAATATGTATTATGTCGTCAAACGACTTTTTTATTTTTTAAGCATTTTTTATCCGAATTTCGTATACCGTCATCGACCACTCTCGATTAGTTTATAGAAAACGAATAAATTATAATATTATTATAAATGCATACGTATAGTTTCAGTCGTTCGCGGAATCGCTGCAACGGGAGCATAACACATCTACCAAGAGACCCGTATATCAGGTATATCGCGTGTAGAAAAAACACACACTCAGTCCCGGAACATAATATAAACGTGTGTAAACGATCGGCGGTGTATTTAGGCTATAGGTGTTTTATAGCTGATCATACAAACCTGCTGCGGAATACGCGTGTGATACAATATACATTCATAATACTATTATATACGGACGATGACCAGACAATGCAGACACGATATAATACACGCATTTATAACTGCACCGGGCACGAGCAGAAAACATGCGTATTATACTATCGCTGCGTGCATATATATTTATATGATTTTCCGGGTATGCAAATCAAACCGAATTTATACATGCATGCACACAATAATGGATCGCGATGGAAACCCGGACCGGCCCCGAATATTTTCTTTGGCCTACTGATCTACAATATACGCTGCCGTATAACGTGCACGTGGTCAACATATATATATAATACGCAGTGGTATTCCCATAGAGTACCTATACTACATATACGCCGTATACTCTCAAGACTATTTTGAAAATCCACGGGTATACTACTTCTATTCTCAAACAGATGCTGAAGAAATATAAGTTGTAATATGAAAATTGATTTAACAATCGTTTACAATTTAAAAATTTGAACTATTTTTGTAATGGATTTTATTTTATTCCTTCACATTACGATCAATTTATTATTATTTAAATGTTTTTGTTGATATTTACACCTATCCATCCCTTCAATTCCATTACCGTAATAATCATAAAAAATATTTTATTGATAGGCTCGTTGACGTAGTATATAGTATACTCTCAAAAAATTTATGGGAACATCACTGATAATACGTCCGTACGTCGTAAAAGCCACCGCATGCATATATAACAGAAGCTGTATAGATATGCGTACAAGTTGCACACAAGTTGCAAATTTTTGCCGCACGTGTAAAAAAGGTCCCACACGCGATTTATCGAATCGTGTACGCGTGTAGGAAATTCCGTTATCGAATAACCGACAGCGCGTCCTAAGATCGGAACATAAAGTTTTCTGGGTGCAGTCGCGATGTATATCGTATATGACTCACCCGTGATAGCTATGTTATACATATTATAATATGCCGTGTGCGCGTATATGCACGCATGGTCTCGACACCGTCATCGTATCGTATTCTCACCGTTATAATAATTATATAGCAGTGTTCGCTCGTATTTCCGGGATCCGTCCAAATCGATACCGACCGAATAGGACAATTTGAAGATCGTCGGAAGACTTATATAGTCTTATGAATAACGGTCGTAACGCGTCAGGCAACGAAATACTCAAAACGGTACCTATATGAATAGTATACCTAACCTAACCTACGCACCGATAAAATAGCGTTTTGCCCCATTTGTACATCAACAGTCGCTTTGCATTTTATGTCTCCGAGATTGTTTAACCTATATACAGGTATAGCCGAACAGTTGAACGTGTGCGCACCAGTTAACAGTTATCGATTCTTAGTGATTTGTAAAATTTATTTGGTGTTTGCTTACAACTATTATTGTTGTACAGCTGCGAAATATACGTGCGTACAGTTCAAAAATTATTCCATATAGCGTATATTTTTGCGGTTATATAAGAAATAACGCTGTAATTTGGTATACTTATTTTATTTATTTATAATAATAACTTCTGGATAAAAATATTCAAATATTCTTGTGCGGGCATATTTTCGATGCAAAATAAATTTTAATACAAAGAATATCGTCCTCTATACGCAACGTAGGTCAGTCACCGCAGTCGTAGCAACATAACCTCACGGACTTAAAATATAATACATGTACAATATTAATAATTCGGATCATGAGAAAAGACTGCGATACAACTATAAAATAGTTAATAAAAGGCAGCAATACCTGACCTAACCCGTTGACACCGATTTAAAGGATCTAACACAGTAACACGTATATGTACGTCATTATATTATTATTACTACATGTGACATATACGCACATTCCTATTTGCGGCTGACTCACCAACGGCTACGCGTTTTGTATAATATACGCTTCTAAACGTAGACAAATCCTGGTGACACCCGGGACGTCTGTATTTACATGTATGTCAACCCCCCCCCCTGCACCCACCGAAATTACAAGAAAACTGTGTTTTATATTTTTTACCCACGCTTAACAATCAGATGAGGAGGTCTTCTTCTAGCCCATGTATAAAATACAGGTAGGACGGATAACTAAATTAGATTTCCCATCGTCATGTTTTGTTATCTGTTGATATAATTGTTGTTATATGCATATCCCTTGAAGAAAACCCTTGCCGTAATATTCTTTGTGTATGCGCCTGCGCGTGTATAACACGTTGGATTACATTTATTTACATCGCGAAACGGAACGGGGCGTATGTATATGTTGACTTTGCAGCGAACTTGCAAAATATTCCTAAGCACCGTGACCTTTTAAAAAAAATTAAAAATAAATACTTATACATCCGTTCAATTATTTCCTGTGAGGATGCGGTACGAATTTTTCCCGTCGTCTATGATACTTTGTTGCACGGAAGTTTCACCGCGCACGGACATGTTATACATATAATACATGTACGGTATTATACCTATTGTACCTAGTGTTAACACACACGTCCACGGTTTCGCCTGTGCACACACGAAGACAATACATCGATGATGTATAGGTACGCGCAGCGTGACTCCTCGGCCTATATACATATATGTGTGTGTGTGTGTGTGTGTGGTATAAAACGCGGACAATGTTGCAGTGGCGATACATCGCATCGTAATAATAATAAATAATAATGATTTTATGTGGGTCATCGGGGCAACCGTTTGTGATAGCCATTGTCTACGCGATAGCCGAAGAGAGAGAGAGAGAGAGAGAGACTGAGAGATATATGTATAGACGTTCGGGAAACCTAAACCTATGCATACACTCCTCATATGCCTACATGCATCGCGACCGTATTATACACAATATACATAAACACATGTGTAGGAGGCATTTCTCCGAGGCGGGTCGCGTTCTGAGCTATACGACCGAGACCGGACATGTACAAGAATTTCTATGACTATACGCAACGGCAAAAGGCACATGAGACTCTATAAACGTATATAGTAAAAAATTACGTCGACGATTAACCCGGTTACCGGTTCTTCCGGTATAGATATGTGTTTCATTAGGTTACCGTCGAAAAACTACACCCTAAACGCGGAACGCATTGTACATTGTAAGAAGTTTCGGTATTATACGCTTTTGGAAAATTTCGAAAAATTCAAATAAATAAGAGCT
Source organism: Chaitophorus viminalis (assembly GCA_025469195.1). Lineage (NCBI taxonomy): Eukaryota > Metazoa > Arthropoda > Insecta > Hemiptera > Aphididae > Chaitophorus > Chaitophorus viminalis. The sequence continues at coordinate 150,789 of JAIPRK010000103.1, read as the reverse complement.
AACATTGTTCGCCCCAGGAGAAGGCACAGTTAACCCGCGCCACCATGCATACGTCATAGGTATACGCGTATAGAAATCGTTTAAATAGTTTACATCGGTTAGTACCATGGATAAGACGATCATATTTTACCGGTCCCTTTAATTTTGCTTTAAACAATTTTACTCATGTAACGTAAACGTCTAATATTGTCCGTATTGTACAATGATATATTGTCTAAGTATAATATATGTATAATCAATACCAAAAATATAAAATGCATAAATTTAATATAATTTAATGTGTTATCTACATCCACAAAGTTTTCCGGGGTAAGATCCATACGAATCAATACAATATTATTATAATTGCCGAAAGAAAAAAAATGGCGTATTTGACGACTCTTTGATTTTTCTTGGTCCGAATTATGACGTAAATGTGTACACCTGCGTATATTAGTAAAATATGCTCATAGTTTCGACCGAGTTTTCAGTTAAGATGTTCAGTACAACATAAATATACGCATTAAGTTCCTATATGATTCTATGTATGAATAGATAATCGATTTTTGTTACAAGCGTGAGATTAATAATCAATTTAGATTTTAAATAGTATTTTTCTGACGAGTCGAACGGACAACAAGTAGTTTCGGACGCACGACCTTCATTTTCATCGTAACATATCGTTTGGTAAATGATACAACAGAGAAAATTCAGACGGAATCGGATCGAAGACTGTTTGATCTTTTACGCGCAACTACGTTTTAACGATTTTTTTATTAGAATTTATTCGATATTGAAATTCACTGGAGTTGTAATAACTATAACAAGTGTCAAGTAATGCGCATTTTATATCTAGTTATAGGTACTCGATTGGCCTCGGTAACAAATATGATTTTTTTTAAATTATTAAATTTTTTATTTTTTTTTTCAATGCAACATACTGCTACTGCAAGTTTACGAATCAATAATATTACAAAATTATGGGGAAGACAAGATAATAAAAATAAAATTGCTGTTAAGACTACGTAGTACAATAATGTTTATATAAGTGTATAATGTTTTTTGTTGTTGTATTATAATAGTAATATAGTATTGAATTTTGTTAATATACCTTAAAAGTTTGTCTTTAGTCGGATTGCAGTTATTCTTGATTTCGCATAGACGACTGTGCAGTTCTACACCCGAAAATAGAGTTGTTTTTCTCAGCTATACGAACGGTTTGACGTTTTACAACGACTCATTAAAGTCTGAATCGAGACTGACGTCGAAAAACTCGGGTCTGTCGAATCTGAACTGGTTTCCCACCACAACGTTATCATTACCGACGACGACGGCAGTGCGCGCGTACCTACAATATACATATGTACACGCCGCCGCGCCGTCCACTTTCTTCTTCAATTAACCATTATGCTATTATGTGCACATTATTATACCATGCAACTATGTGTACGTATATATATATATATATAGTGGCCAGTGGGTACCTATTGAATTCCGCGATATTATATTTTGTTCACCTTTTAGTGATTATAGGTATGTCACGCAAATTTTCAATTGATCGTATAATATAATTAAAATCAATTAAAAATTCTCTCTCTATCCGATCCCTCAAATACCTATACCTACGTAATATTATTTCTGCGGACACTTTTCTCAAACAATCATTACGTCACGCGTTTTCCCGATTATCTTCCACACGCGCTCCACTGCTTAAATACATCGCAATAACTTCATTGTTTACCTGTATACGCACACGTATATATTATAATTTTAGATTATTTGTACATGGCGGCCAAAAGGTGGTATAGAGTGGATAAAATTGCCCGTAGGTGCATGCGTTCATTTTTCCTTGTTTTCTTAGAAATTATAAGCCTCTTAGGAGTCACTGCAACGAATAAAATTATACGTCTGATTTTATTTTATGTAGGCACCTAAGAATTAATGAATTTACGACACACGGTATAAAGAAGTGCGCACCGGATATGCATAATAATGCAGCTTGAAATATTCCGTTTTACATATTATAATCGTGCTTACATATTATGTGGTTTAATACTCTTTAGTCTTTATTATTTAATAATTATCTATACATATATTGATTTACTATTTTTCTTCAGATAGTATGGTACACAAAACACAACTAAACACAAATCGGTGATCTCGGGATTCGACTGCGAGCACCCTATACGTACAATTATTAATTATTTATACCTCGTCGGAACTGGTGTGCTATATAATTGGCTAGTACCGTAATCATAAATAATAAGATTTATTTTAAATAAGGAAACTAAAATAATTATTGCTACATATAGGTACAGTCAAATTAATACGCAGATAATCTCAATCAATTAATAATTATAAAATATTTAAATATAATTCGGTATCAAGAAATACTTAGATTCAAATAAGCATCATATTATACTGATAGTTTGAAATATACATATATTGTGAAAGTGTACATATTATATAAAATATATGAAGGCATTTTTTTTTATTAAGTAATCTGATTAAAAATGACGACCATAGACTTATTAGTCATTGTTTAATTTACATTTTATGATTTAAAAATTTTAATGAAAATTACTTTGAATTAATAGAATTATATCGTTCAAGATAGTAAATAAAAATAATAATGATTTCAGGAATAAGATTGCAGACAAGAAAATTTTGAGATGGGTGATTTAAAGTATATCTAAATATGATTTTCAGTGCTTTATTAATGACTTATTTTTTATATTTTTATAAATAAGCTATCGTATAAGGCCATTCATAATCTAATTCTAAGTTTTAAAAAAAAAGTCTGGTTCATAGTGTCATAAGTACTATGCTGAGTGTTGCTGGTTTCGAGTATATGGTCCCTAATTATATTCCTATGTTGATTAGATTATTTCTTGAAATTAATGAAAGCAATGATGAATTGATGAATCATCGCATTTGAAAAACGATACTTGGATTTTTAAGTGAGTTCATCTCTGCTATAATATCTATTGAAATATTGAATTTCTCTTTAAACATTTATATAGCTGAAGAAATAATTGGTTTTGTTGTATTTTAAAATTTTAAACTTAAAATCATAGTTAAATAATTAATATAATAATCATTATATTGGAATCATACCTATTCCAATTTTCAACTTTTTAACACCACCCGTAAAATTTAATGACTGTTAGCTTTGCAAAAAACGTTAAAGCCGCAAAACAAAATTAAATCAGCTTAAAAATCATCTGGAAAATATCGATAGAAAAACACCACCTGTTAAAATATTACCAGAATCAGGCTTTCTATTTAAGAAACTGACGATTAAAGCGTTATTTGGTGCAGATTCACTATCCGACAAAGTACAATACTAAACATGTCCCTCGCTTTTTTCTAAAACTAAAAGAGCTAAACAGTGATTTCATATATAAGAGACACATAAGTGCATTAACATTGTCTGAAACAAGGAAACATGTATAGGAGAATGATAAAAACGTTGTAATTATAATATATCGTATAAACCGTTTTAGATCCATTGAAAATCTGTAAATGCCATGTATCAGCAGACGACGGTTTTGTTTTCAGTCTTTTCACTGTATGTTCGGACGGACAAAAATAAGTTATTGATGTATATTTCGGAAAGAAAAAATGAAATGTAAATTTACGTATCCTTTATGTTATCCTATGTTATGCCGGTGTTTGGTCTTTGCCCGCAAGCATAAATATATTGTGCCCACATTGTAGTTAGATGGACTATGCGTTTATTCGCGTGCAATAGTAGTTATATAATAGAAGTAGTACATACACTGCGATGTACGCTTGAATATACGATGAAAACGATGTGTATTTGAGAAAAAAAAATCGACAAATCGCAGATACCCATATCAGGGCTGTTCACGGTTTAAATAGGTTTAATGCAAATAATACAATGATAGTTATAATAATAATAATACTAAATATTGTGCAAATAATTTATCCAATAATATTGTTTGCAGGATATTAGTTTAAAGATTCATCTTAGAATAAAAAACAATTTTATAATATATTATGATAAAACTAAGTAATTATGATGATGATGTTAATAATAATAATAGTACGTTGGACAACTTATAATAATACAAGGCTGTATTTACGTGAACCTATATACGCGTGGCCGATATGTTACATATTATTATCATGTGTACACAGACGATTCGATGCGTTTAAATATTGCTATCGGGTCAACGATATTTACCGTGGCGCGCCGAGCCTGGCGGAGGTTGATTTTACCGTTACGTCGTGAACGCATGTTCGTATTTCATATACTACCTACGTATACGCGTATACATACAAGTCCTAATATACATATTTCAAGCAGAGTTCACGGCAACTATCACATCGTGTTAGCATCACTCGGATGATGTTGTCCCCGCGCAAGGTTATACACTACGACAAAAACGTTACGATTAACATACTCGTATATATATATATATATATATATATATAATATATTAGCTGTTATAAACTATTGTTGCCTACAGACCGGACGGACTTGTGTACTAAAATTTTTTGTTCCGTGCAACCACCGCCATATATATATATATATATATATATATATACACGCTATAAACCTATGTGAGTCAACAATATCGCAACGACGTAATGATAATATACAACGATACGAACCCCAGCCCCGTGTGTAACGTAGTCGTGCCCACACTCGTTGGGTCTTAGATATGAGATCGTTGAACAGACCGATGGAATTGTAGGTAATATAATCAATACGTTTGTGTAGTGAAACGCTGCACATCCACTCGATTGGCCGCATATATTAAATTATCTTTGGGCAAATCGTCGTCATATTTGTGCTAAAGGGTTTCCGAACTATAATTAGGGCTCGGAGGTTGTATGAGATGCATATTATTCTATATATGATATAGATTTATAGCAGACCAAGCTAGAAATCCGAGCTGTACAATGGTCAGATCAAAATTCGAAAATTAAAATTAATATTTTGCATATTTCGTCAGTTGTAGGGAAAAAGTGCATATTTCTAAATTGAATACGCCGGCATTTTATGCATATTAATTATTTTCTAAATCGTTTAAATATACGCTCTGATGACATTAACTTACGTTGAAAAAAGTTATAAAAAATGAAATTTTGGAATAAAAATCTTCTCATGTCAAGTAATCGTACGTAGTTCATTTGAAATTTCAAATCTTAAGAAAATATTGACGATTCAATCTTCAAATTTCAATGTGACAACTTAACAGTCATTATAAAATATGTATTTATTTCGAAATGAGCTTCACAGATATAATTCTAAACATCTGAACTATTATTTTGATTCAATAAAATGTCCAACTATCAACGTGTCTCTGCTATATTTTATACATTGTTTTACATTTATTTTTCCATACTCTACATTTGATTTTTATGCATATTAAAAGATATTTATTTTTTTTTTGATTTTAAATCATTTTAATGCATATTTATTACATATTTTAGATTCTGAACGAAGTGATGGAATCTATTGATTTTACAATGATGTGTGTGTTTTTTTTTTTTTTTTGTGTCTGACGACACCTTTTTTGGCAGTAAAAATGCTTCGATTTACTTAAACCGCAACTTTTCTGAAAGGAAAGCGAATGTAGATGGATCTTGGGCATGTCAAAAATCCAACGTTTTTAATACTTTTTGCAAAAATCGAAAAAACCATAAAAAAATTACGAAAAAACGGGAAATTTTACGCAAAATCACGTTTTTACAAACTACATTTTTTTAAAATGCTCTAACTCTAAAACGAAAAACCGTAACAACTTGAAATTTTCACCAAATCTTTATATTGGTATTCTCTATACATATTTAAGTTTTCAAAGTATTTTGACATATTTTGACTTATTTATGGACAATTTAAATTTTCGATTTTTGTAAAATTTTTTTTTTTAATTATCTATAAAATTTTTTTGGCTGTCCGAAAACTCTTGAAAATGTATTAAAGGATTAATTATAAGTTATACTAGTTGTAACTAAAAAATATCGGAGATGGTTTCACTCAAATTTTTTTTATAAGCCCATAAATTTCAAATTTGTATAAAATATGTTAAAATCGCAATAACTTGCAAGTTATTTTGTAGTTGAAAATTCATAAAATTTTTTCTGTTTATACTTAAAATTCAAAATTTTAACACTAGGTTGTCCATGAGCTTACCTTCAAAAATATATAAAAATATTTTTACCAGACTTAAAAGAAAAAACTTTATGACTCTTTTAAATTTAAATTTTTACGAAATTGCATTATAATTCAATTTAAATATAAAATACTATATTATTATATACACATTTTAGACAAACATATTAACTCCGTTCAGAATCGTTATTCGTATACAATGATATCTATCATTGCATTCAAATTTAACAAATCCATTGTAATAATGATCTATCCTATGAACGAGGTGCACTCCACCCCCAACTGTACAGCAAAGCGAGGCCCATCCGTTTTTTTTTTTTTGCACATGTACAATTTTTTGCATACATATTTTGCCTTTTATAGCCTATATAATTTCCAATCCCTATAAAATATGTGTAGATACAACACGTCTGGCCATCTAATTTTGCGGATACTATTTGTGTATGAATAGATATTTAGTGTATGTACTATGTTGTATACACGCATGCGTATCGAACACTATTATATTATATTGTCAGCTGATTATCGATCGACGTAACTTATAAATTCTAAACATAAGTACATAACTGAAGTAAAAGTCGTGTTAGACGTGCACGTGAGTGTATAAACATAGGTGACACAATGTGGTCGGATCTCTATAATATATATAGTAATTTCGCGTTTCTCGGGTTCGGTCGTATAGTTAACGTGTGCCAACGATTAATGTCTCCATATGTATAAGTATTATATATTCAGTTAAGCTCTTTACCGTTGTTTAATGTTTTAATAATTTAACATATTCTTATAGGAACAATGAATACAGGTTAGGTACATGTGCAATATTTGACAAAAGTACTTTGTCTATATTATCAAATTTAATATAGATAAATGCATGCGTTTCTCGAAAATGTAGCTCATGTCCTATTATCAAAATAGATACATATAATAAATTATTTAAGATTGCATTTATTGCAGAAAAGACAATTGTTATCCAAACATATATTTTTGTTGTAATTTAAAATTTTCAAACCCGGGGTGTAATCCATATCTTTTTTGTACTTAACAGTTAACAATTCATATTTTTGATGTAATTTTGTATATTTAAATAATAATAATAGGGGGGTAATGGACGGTAAGTAATTAAGTATATAGGTACCTAATAAATCACCTATTATTTACTACACAAGTAATTTATTAAAAATTATCAAATAATACAAAATATATGGTTATGTATAAATAAAATTTCACATATTTTGAAGTATATTATTGATGTGTAAATGTTTATGACTGGTTTCGATTTAAAAAATCATCGTCAGGCACAAAGAATAATATACATATTATACACTATGACATTCACGTATACATATAATATATACTTATACATTAGTGTATTATAAATCATATTATGTGGCTTTTCTTTTGTTACCGATAGATATGTATAAAGCATTATTGATACTCTTTATAAAAAATATGTATGAACGAATTTAAACTGCTGAATTTTTTTTAAAAAAAACGAGGTCAGATTCTTTTTTTTTTTTTTTGACTCATGAAAATTGTATTTCCCAACCAGCGTGCAATACCCGTTGTCCGGCGCGAAGACTTAGGGGAATAAGTAACATTGCTTCTACCTCTTGTTATATTCTTCAAGAAATCATATATCTAATCATAATCATGCACGCGCCGTTGGACTGGTTATCCTTACATAGTACACAGGCCCGTCGCTAGAGCATAAGCAAGTTAGGCCATTGCCTAAGGGCGGAAACATTTTCAATGAAACTGGAGCTGCATTTTTTGTGATGGAAAATTCTTTGTATTAAATTGATTAGTGGTTGACAATCAATAATAATTCCGAATGATGAATATCACATTTCAAAACAACACTATAGTGTTGTATAATTATGGAAGAGGCGGCATTTCCTTAGTAGTAGGGCCGTATTTAGGAAAACATAAATATGTTGCT
>JAIPRK010000103.1:87887-142623 GCA_025469195.1 Chaitophorus viminalis | reverse complement strand
TAATTTAATTTATTTTAATAAAATAATTTCTTTTTTTTTTTTTTTTTTTTTTTTTTTTTTTTATTTATTATTTAAATGTTATTTATTTCAATTATTATAACCATTGTTAAATCTGAAATTGATTAGCATTGAATTAAACAGCTTGTATTGGGTTGTCAGTATTTTTAATTTTCAATATATTTTCCCATGTCATAATCATTAATTTATTTAGACCGTAGGGTCTTCAATTTGTATATTTCTAAATTCATAAATTATAGTATACAATTTTATCCAGGTGACTTTTTACCTTGTTTTGAACAGTAAATATATTGTATCTAAAATTACAGAACCAATATATCCAGCATCTCAAAATTGATTCCAGATTTCCTTGAACGCATATTATTGTGGAATTAGTATGATAAAAAAATTTCAAAAGTATGTGTATTCTGACTTAGAAAGAATTTCACAATATTTTTTATATAATATGTATATTCTTTATGATTGTAATTTAATTTACAAGCCGTTAATCACCTTTTTAATCCTATAGTGGATAACTACTAAGGTTTTTAAATAAAGTCATGATTATATAGTTTGTATTTTAATTTTATTTTGAAGGCTGATGATAATATTGATTTTAAAATCAGAAGCCATGTGTTATATTAACTTGTATCATTACTGTCTATTAATTCTGAAAAGTTCACAGTTAAATTAAGAATTTTTATTTATAGCAACTTTCTCTCAATATAGTTTTGGGGGACGGTGAAATGTAAATCACGTAATATTTAAAAAAAATGATATATACCTATATCATAACAAATTTTTATTTAAATAAAATACTTAATCGTATATTTTAGTATTTCTTTTTATTTTAAATCTCCTTTAATTTTTATGAATTATAAGTTATTTGGTAAGTGTGTTTGCCTAATATAAGATACCAGTGCCTATTATGTAATGCGTAAATGTGGTTGTGCAGGATTTTAATACAATACATACTGAAAATATATGAATTGCAAATTAATTATAATATAATTGTTAGTATGGCATTTGTTTTTTATTTTCAATATTTATTTAATTAATTAATTAGTCTGCTGCTATTCTGAGTAGGCAATCTGAATTTTATAATTTGATATTAGATTAGTGTTCCATTGATTTTAACTCTAAAAGTTAATTGCAATGCTAAAAATTTAAAAAAAATCACTCATTTCATGCTGGTTTTTAATTAAATAGTTATGATAAATTTTTATGAATTCGACCAGATACTATACAGTATATACAATCATATAAGTTTTGTATTTTCTCTAAAAAAAAACAAATTTTCTTCGGAAAGAATCAAAAATATTTATTACTAGTTATTTAATAATATAATTTGAAATAGCATTATGGTTGTACATTACAGATACATTCATAATTTTAAGATGGCGTAAGTTCAAACTAAAGAGAAAAAAGATAACTTCTTGATTGTTGAAATTATTATTATTTATTGAATTATACTGAAATATAAATATACAGTTTTTCAAAGCAAAAATATTCAACTGTCATTTTTATCACTACTATGTGTTGCTTAATATTTTATATTTTTAACTTAAACTTGACCGCAGTAATAAATTATATAATTGTATTTGATTTAGTTATGTAAGTATATTTGGACTGTTAAAATCCATTATCATCCATTACTCCATTAGTTTAAAGTAAAAAACATGACTATAATGTAATTTGTAAAAAAATATTTAGTCATAAAATTGTTCTTTTATTTATTTCATCTTACAAATTTAATATTTCCAAACTCACAATTATTGATTGTTACCAAGTGAAAACTCTTACAGATGTATAAAAAGTCATTATAAATATTTTAAATACAGATAAATAATTATAAAATTACATACTTGAATATACTTTTTTATTATGAAACATATACCTCTTTGTTTTTTGGACTTAGTATTACCTGATTTTAAATTTTTTATCATTAGATTATACATTTATATCTTAAGATAAATATTTGGATATATTTAGATTAATCAGTATAAAATTTCTTTAATATTTATTAAAGCATAGATTTATATTGATGATTGAATAAATAGGTGAGTATGAATTGCATTACTTTAAAGTTAAATCAAATAGATAACAATCATATTATGAGCACACGTGCACATTGTAAAATTATTTCAAACCTGTAAATTTCAAGTACAAGAAACTTTATTTTACTGGTTAAAAAGGATATATAGTAAATGTGACAGTTTTTATAACTGGTTGCTTATTAGTTAGGTCTTTTTAGTTCTTAGTACAACTTCTGAATGTTATAGGCCATATTGGTTTAATTAGAGAACTGATTGTTCACAATACAAGATTAATTAAATGATGATGTTGGTCACTTAGATTTACATATTATGTTAATTATTATAAAATGTTGATTAGTACTAATTAAACAGATGTAAATTTAAGTTTCTAACAATTAAATCGAAAAGAGTAAGTTTATTTTTTTTTATGCAATAAAGATATTTTAAAATAATTTTCTTGTTACAAATTCAATTAATTGGTTCTTCATTTTTATTCTGTAATGTAACACTATTGTTTGTGTTGACTGTCTATTTATCATACCACTAGCACGCATTTCTATCAGTTTCTTCCGTGTAATTTGTTTTGAGTGTTTCAGCGGCATGCAGTCATAAATAAAGGTTAGAGTGTTATGTATGCTGTGAGGTATTATTATCGAACACTGGGAAATATTAGGTACCCCAGATTTACGGAGAGTACTGATTTTAGTTGATTTGCCGCCTATTAAAATTACATTGTTGGACGAGACTACTTCATTAATTCGTTTTATCATCATCTTTGACGAATGTGGGATATGAAACCCGAAAATGTGTTATTAACTTACAACCACGAATTTAGATATCTTAATTCGTGCTTGCAACCTATATCACAAATGTTTGTCCTGTTCTTGGTAGATACAATTTTGTTCTATCGTTCAATTTACCTACTGATTTACTTACTACAAACAATCGATCCGGATCAAATTAATACAAAACCATGAATGACCTATAATATTGACTTAAAAGCACTTAAGTAATTAGAAAGTATTAATACCTGATATTAATTTTGGTCTTAAAAACTCCTATATAGCCAGATCATGTCGCAGAATCATGAACTAATATAATAATATACTTAAGTAGGTACTTTACCCAATATTAGGTGTATTGCTGCAATTGTTCTTCTTAGACTTAACAGTCAATACAGTAAACTAAAGTAGTTTTCTTCAAATTTTTTTTAATCAAAATAGAAAATTGGTTAATAATTTGGAATTGAAGTGTAACTTTTAAACCTAATATGCAAGTATGATTAATATTGTTTACCAATTCTAGTAATTAACCTACTAGTTGCTACTTATCTTAATTAGCAAATATTCCTTTGCGAGGGTTGTGATGTCAAATTATTCCAGATCATATAAATTTCAGCATCGAATTTTGCAATTTTAATTTCTACCACAAAATATTGTTCTCTCGATATATCTGCTCCTGGCATTTTTTTCCAGTCTCCAGAATGACACACTAATAAAAGATTTTTAAAAAAATAATCGTAATGTATAATAATAGAAGGTTTTCAACCTTTTTTGGATCGTGACCTACCATTTTTTATTTTTTTTTTTGTTGTACGACTCCCTGCAAAAAAAAATGTTTTTTATACATCATAATTTGATTTAATTACTGATAAAATATTGATATGGTACACAATCTTAAAAACACTTAGAAATGTAACTAATTTATAATACAATCAATACAACATTATTTTAAAACGTATTTCCTCGTTGATAGGCTGGTCCGTTGTAGTTTCCGACAGTTAGCGTTTTGTATTTGCACTTGCACAAGTTGAAGGTCGTGTAATTAAAAAAATTTAAATTTTAAAACTAGTAGTTACGTACTTTATATCGTGTGATATACATGTACTACCCAAATGATACCTAGGTTAGAGCTGATAATTAAGAATATTTACGACTGAAATTGTTCAAATATACCTATGTATATCATACCTGCAGTTACAATTTCATAATCTTTATCCGCATCGTCCTATAAGATTACGCTTTTCGGCATGTTATTGTATAGAAATATAGAACAAAATAAATAATTAACTTTATTTTATTCCAAAATAATTTTGGCGACCTCCAAATCATTTACAAGCTCCAGGTTGAAAACCACTGATCGACTGACCTGTACATTCTATATGGATTTAAAAGTAAATTCGGTCAATTGAGTATTTGAGTGTTGCATTCAAAACAACAGGTAATTTATATTTTAAACTGTAAACTACAACTACGTGTTTATTGCTAATAAGTAATAACCAATTCGTTGTAAGAGAAGTAAATGTGAAAAGTTACATATACGATATTTTGTTCCTACTTCATATTATAATTGTAACTCAATAAACGACTCATTATTTTTATTTTGTACCCGGCGGCCTGCGGAAGTAGTATGGTTAAGGGGATTGTAAGCCATGATTTTCCGTCTGTGTCTATCACACGCGAAACAGGAATTTAGACGTTTTCTATTTCCAACGTACCGATCGATCTATTAATGCAATAAGAATTTTGAAAACTGATTTGAATTTGTCGTTAAGTGTACTTTAGATTGACTTTCCCACTTTTTTGATTTTGTCCCCCAAAATTTCACATAGGTAATAGAATTGAACGAATTGGAAACGTAAAAATCAACAAAAGTTAATTTTTGGGGATGTTAAGTACAAAAATTAAAAAAAGTAGTTCTAAAGTAGATTTAACGACGAATTCAAATCAATTTTCAAAATTCTTATAGCTTTAATTAATTGATCGGTACGTTGGAAATAGAAAACGTCTAAATTCCTATGTTGTGCGTGTGATAAACAGAGACAGAAGATCATGGATTACAATCCCTTAATGTAGGTATGTCCAAGTCCACCTACCGGCTACTGGTTAGTTTTAACGGATCGACTTTGTTGACACAAAAACAAAATAATCCTCGATAAAATTAAACAAACATTTTTAAATTAATATTATTCGTTAATATATATAAGAAAGAAGAAAATGAATTATTATATATTTTATTATTCAAAAATATAGATATATAAATTAAATAAATGCTTAGCCTTGAGTATTAATAAAATAAGTGTATATTTTGATCTGTTTTGAATTAAAAAATCAAAGTACATTTAAAATATTAAAATTTTATTTTTCCTTCGAGTACGTGTAAATTCTTCGAAAACTATTAATAAAAATGTTATTTTAGGTATTTAATATTTTTTTTTTTATTGAATAATATGGTTGTATTAGTCTCTTAAATCTGAAACCAATATATACCATTATTTTCGAAAATATCTGAGTAAAAGAGGTCGGGTGGATTAGTTGTATTTATACTTTATAGAAATGATATATTAGAAAAATACAATTTCCGAATAAGATACGCTTATCTTTTAATCGAACATTCCAAGTGCTTATGCACGCCAAAACGCCATCTAAATATTTCCAAAATAATTAGTGTCGCGCTGTTGCTGACTACTATAATGTTATCTAATACCGGGTTTGAATCTTATACTCAGGTAAGAACTTTTTGATAGTTTGTTTATCGTTTTTCTCCACTATTCAAAAAACTTGAAAAATCCGAAAAAAAAATGACCTCAACTATAGAATATACGATAATATTCCCTTTTGGAAAACGTATAAGTTTAAATATTTCGGAGCACTATCCTGTTCAATTCGCAATCGTTGATATTCATAAAATCAGTTTATATGAAATAAATTATATAATAATGAGTGTTAATAGTAACACCTTATATAATGAAAATTATATTGAACTATGCGATCGCGTATCACCTAGCCGTAAGCCCGTAAGCGAATCTACCACAGGTTGGTAATCGATGCTCTACGCCACGCCGCCACTGATCCATTGTTGATCATCATCATCATTATCGTTCATTCGTACCTGTAGGTTGTAACCACGGACTATATTCGTGATTGACGGTTGTAGCGTGCACCTTGTATTCATGACTCGATTTCAAAACACGCGGGCATCTCTTTGGGACACGGTACAGTGTTGCCTTGCAAATGTTATTATAATAGCAGCGTAATATAATGAATCCTTCGACAAAACGCATTACAACTCGCGATTAGCATCCGGAAAGAATCTTACGATAAAGACGCAATCCATCGAATAATGTGTTTTTTCCGATGCGTTTCTTTCCTGGTAGAATAATGATAATTATTAACGCGTGGAACACGTTGTCGTTACCGCGACCGCAGTCGTCGGCTTCACTGTCCGGTGGATCATAACCTCAAAACGCCGTCCGCACACACACACACCCGTCGTCCCGTCATTCATTCGTCTTTCTTTTCCTATGGTCGCGAACTGAACACGTGAAGTTCTTCGGTTCTCTTGATTTTATTTTGCATTAAGTTGAATTCGAATCGTTCAAAATGACCGAAACCATGCAACTTCGTGGCACCCTTCGCGGACACAATGGATGGGTCACACAGATTGCCACCAACCCGATTCATACTGACATGATTTTGTCGTGTTCACGAGGTAAGTACGCGCCGCCATGCCCACTCTCGATATTCATGTTAGATCCACATTCGTCGTAAATCTAAAAAGTTATGATCGATGTTCTATCTACGTGGTTTATTTTGATACCGATGATTATGTTGAAATGCAGCTGACACCTCATGTAGTCCGTTTATTATTCCTCTTATTTACCTCACGTCCACCAATTGTTTTCTCGTAGACAAGACATTGATCGTCTGGGATCTTACACGTGACGAGCTCAACTACGGTTTCCCCAAAAAACGTCTGTACGGTCATTCGCACTTCGTTAGTGATGTCGTTCTGTCATCTGATGGAAACTACGCGCTTTCCGGTTCCTGGGACAAAACTCTTCGTCTGTGGGATTTGGCTGCCGGACGTACTACTCGTCGTTTTGAAGATCACACCAAGGTTCAATATATCTCAAGCTTTTTTTTTTACTTTTTTTTTTATTATATATAGAAGTTTTACTGCTTGGTAAGTACTTACACATGTCGGTATATGCTTCGCAGATTCTTCAATAGAGCTGTTAACTTTTGTATTTCTGTTAACCACTATTATTTTTCCATATAGGACGTTTTGAGTGTTGCTTTCTCTGCTGACAACCGTCAAATCGTTTCTGGAAGTCGGGACAAAACCATCAAATTATGGAATACATTGGCTGAATGCAAATATACTATCCAGGTAAAATAATACATCCTGTGTTTTATTTGTTACATTGTTGGGGAATGTATTAATATAAACTATGATCTAGTATTTAGTGGTTTTGGCTAGGTGATATTTTCTACTTTTATCAAATGTTCAAATATTCTTAGGGACTACAATATTGGTTATTTTATTAGTCATAGCAACTGGTGGTATTCATTAACATAAAATATTACCTTTTAACTAATTAGTGAAAAAATTATCTGTTTGATCCTAAATTACCATCAACACTAAAAATTTGATTTTTAAATAATCCGTAGGGGATATCTAAATCATATTAGCTATCTATTAGCATAATTGCAGTTTGATCCGTCCTACGCTTCTGGCTAAGCAATGATGAGTTGGTTAGCTTTGACAAATTATTTTATATGTATTAACAATGCCAGGTTTTTTTCTTGGTGGGAAAGGGCAATTACATTTTTTGGATGGGCAAGCTTAACAATTATTGTACTTGTCAAAAAAAATATATAAAACTGTCATTATTAAGGTTTATATGTGTGTGAAAATTACATGACTACTATATATTATACTAAAGTCATACATAAATATGGAAAATAATAATAATCTGTAAAATAGTTATGGGAATTATTTGAAGAGTTCTATCATAAATAATTTGACTATTCGACGTAAACAAATAATTTTTGTTAGGTATTGTTTTGTAGTGTTGAATACTCGAATAATTTCCATCACTGCAATTGTAATAAACTAAATACTATATCAATACACCAACAAAATTCAGTGATAACATGAGTACATGAAATTTTTTATAACCCTTTCAAAGTTTGAATCATACTACTTTTTCAACTTCGACTTACTAAATACAATATATATACATTCTGTTATATGTGTATTATTTCCGAATAGTCTGATAATCACTGTTCATACATTTGAAACTGAATGTGATCCGGGTGATCGTAAATTATACAAATAATACTAAATTGCAGTAGTTACCTATGCGCTCTAAAAATTGTTTGCATGTACACACTGCTGAGTCTGATGCTTCATGGGTCAAAATATTTGGGGCGGCTGGGACAGAGGCGAAAATTTGTCCCAGGGGCTACCGCCCATCCTTGCACCCCTTTGACGCTCTTCCTGTGTATAAATGGTAGGTTCTAATATGGTTATTACCCTTAATTTTGTCTGACATTGTGTCAAATACAAATGTAAAACCTTGTTTATAACCTAATGAATAATGATCATAGGTGGACAACCTGAGAACAACATTAATTTTTAATTTTTGCTCTTATAATTATGTTTATATATCAATTATCTAATGAACTAAATAGTGATGATATATAATTAGGAGTCAGGTTATCAATTATAATTACTGTCGTAATATCAATTGGCTTACTTTTCATCCATAGGTACTAATAAAATAATTAGTGTTAATTGAAATGATCAAAATTGAGTCATTATGTTTCAAAGTTCTTATATTATATTTTATTATGGAGAGGTGTTGTGTTCTTTATTTATCAATGTTGAAGTTATTATAAGTTGTATAAGTAATTTTTTTCATTCAATCTTGGTGTTTCTTCTATACATTGTGTGATGTCTTCTGTTTATGGTTGTATTTTTTCTTCATAAACAACACTAATTAGTAATAATAAAGATGAATACATTTTAAATATATGCGTTACAACTTTGATTTTGCAAATTTATTGCAGCTTTTATTGGAAAAAGGTCCAGTGATACTTTTTGTAATGTTTTATTTTTTGAAATGTTTTGTAACACTGGAAATTGGATATAATATTATTTGTCTGGGTAATACAGACTCCATCTTGTCAATACATCACACGTTTGCAATGTTTTTGATTATTCTCTATTATAAGGAAATTTCCATCTCTAAAGAGTTTCTTTTATAAGAGGTCTTATTAGCCTTCAGTTTTTTAATAAAATGATCAATTATTTTAATCTTAATGTATATTTTTATTTCAGGATGATGGTCATAGTGATTGGGTTTCATGTGTTCGTTTCTCACCTAATATTCACAACCCAATTATTGTTAGTGCTGGTTGGGATAAGGTTGTTAAGGTATGGAACTTGACTAACTGTCGCATTAAGACCAACCATTATGGACACACTGGGTACTTGAACACTGTTACTGTCTCACCTGATGGTTCTCTGTGTGCTTCTGGAGGAAAGGTAAGAGATCATTTAACTGAAAATAAATTAAGATTTTAATTAAAAAAATTTTTAGGACTGTAAAGCTATGTTGTGGGATCTTAATGATGGCAAACACTTGCACACACTTGATCATCATGATATCATTGAAGCTCTTTGCTTCAGTCCCAACCGTTACTGGTTGTGCGCTGCATTTGGATCATCAATCAAAATTTGGGTATGCATTTATTATTGTTAACTCTGATAATTTAGAAACTTATTTTTAATTTTCTTCATATAGGATTTGGAAAGCAAAGAAATGGTTGAGGAACTTCGTCCAGACGTTGTATCTCAATCACAAAACAGCAATACTGAACCACCAAAATGTTTATCACTTGCATGGTCAACTGATGGGCAAACCTTGTTTGCTGGATATTCAGATAATAACATTAGGGTTTGGCAAGTGTCTGTCAGTGCTCGTTAATGTTACTTCTAAAATATATTTTGATATAATATATCAACAACTTTTAATATACTTGTTTTTTTTTTTTTTTTTATTGATAAATTTGATTTCTTACAAAGTATGCATAATAATTGATTTTTTACCTTTGCCTAAATTAGAAATGACTAACTACTTACTTAAAAATAAATATAAAAAAAAACCATAATGTTATGTCTAATGTACCATATTAAGGGTCAAAAATATTATAGTTTGATAACTTAATTTTATGTTGATACATAGTTCCATAGATTAGGTTTAATTATTGCAGTACTTAATTTTATTTATATGTGGTATAAAAATAACTTCTTTTTGGTATAATATGGTTTTCTGTATGTGAATCAATGATTTATAATAGTATTAAAGGACTTGGTTTTTATTTGAAAAATTAGAAAATAATTATACATAAACATTTAAATAAAAAGTTTGAAAAGTATTTTTGATTTCAATGAGATCACAGATTATGAATAAAATTTCCAAAATAAGCTATAAATACATTTGATTTAATTTAATACTTAATGTACACTGATTTTTTAATTTGCAATTCTTTTTACCTGCATTAACAATTATGGTTTGAAATAGCACTAGTTAGATGTTTTTTTCGTAGATTATAAAGAAATTAAATGCATTAAGAAGTTTGCTGAATAAGGAAGTTATGTTATGTGTTTAGATTTTAGGCCATAGACATTGACATATATGCACATAGAGCTGTATTTTTTTGAATACATAATTCTTGTGGTATAGTTATTTTTCATTAATATGTTTTAGGATATGATAATTATAAAAATCAAATTTTTGAAATGTGATTGAACTTTATACCAGGGTTGTATTAGGGTAAGGCACTGTTTAGGGTCTATGAAAATAAAATGTGTGGCTAAGATTTTTTATTGTTATTTTAGGTTAATATACTATCTGTAGACGTTAATACAAAAAGTAAAATATTTGTTTAATGTTTCTTGTTTACTAAATGTTATCGTAATTCGTAATGATTACTTATTAAAATTGATTGGATAAACCTTAAAAAAATATGCAAAATGGTATAAAATATAATTTGTTTTTTATGGTTTTTACTTTTGTAGTAATTTAATTTTAAATATATTTTGAATAAAATAAATTTTTTCTATGGTGTGTTATCAGATATAAAGTTGTAATTATAAAAGTTAAGATTTGATCTTTATGTTTTAATTAATTTTGTTTTAAAAGGCTTAAAAATGAGATTTAAATATTCAATACTACCTCTGCCATACATAAGGTTTCTTAATTTTTTAATTACAGTACACTGCAGGGCCGTATTAGCATATAGCAGCGGTTTCCAATCGGTGCCCCAAGGGCACCATGAGCCTATTCGAGGAGCACCGCGGTCCACATCAAAATACAACTAGAGTTAGATGAACTAGTGTTCATTTATTATGCATATTGCAAGTTCTTATTGAGGCACCGTGGTTGAAATTAGTCTAAAAATGTTTGGGAATCATGGGCATATAGCAATAGTCACTGTGCCTAGGACCTACGATAGTATTAATCCAGACCTGCTTTATACAGAGGCATGTTTAGAAAATCTTCCAAGACCGTGGACTACACATTCACTTAACTTCTTGGTTTTCGTCACGGGATATCTTAGTGCCTTAGTCCATGGCACGAATCAAAATTTTAAGTATATCCTAATTTTTGGTCCATGGTTTAATATAGATAATAGAATTCTGTGATATGTCTATGGTGGTTATTTTTAATCGTGGAGCTGCCACAGATCATTTGCTATTGAGTTCAATGGAAGTCACTCGACACTCATAGACCTTATTAACTTAATAGGTCTATGGAGTCGCCACGATATAAATTGTATATCACTGAACAATCTTGTGGTATTATCATTGATTAAAAATAAGATAAACTATAAAGTCTTATCACAGATTATATAATCTGTGGTCTCATCTGGAGTCCAGATTCTGGACTATAGAGTAATAAACTAATAATTAAGTACTCTATGATCAGGACGGAAAAAATAATAAGTTGTTCGGTTCGTCGGCGGTTTATTAATAATTCTCATAAAACATTCCATATTCCAACATTAAAAACTGAAGTAAAAAACATGAGCGTTGTTAAAACCGAACCCATGATTGTAGGGGACAACGATGGGTGTCTTGATTCTCTTAAAAATGAAAACAACATTTTTGTCAATGAGGAAATGTCTCAGTTAATCTCGGTAAAAGAAGACTGCGATTACCAATCGTCTTTAAACATTGACAAGTAAGTGAACTAAGCTTAAACAATGTAATATGTATGCACAATACTGAATACACTAATACCTTTAAAAGTGATGAGCCGACTACTAATTTTCTTAAAGATACATTTACCCAGGGCCGGATTTAGAATTTGTAGGCCCCTCTGCTCAATTGTGGTGTAGGCCCTACCAGAAAGTTTTTAGAAAATAGAAAGGGCATACACACAAATAGATAAACTAAGCCATCTTTAAAATATTTTCAAATAATTTTCTACCCAAAATCGAGAGTAGTGCAACTTTCTAACTTCTAGTTATTTGACTGAAAATAATGATATTTAAAATATAGTATATTAAAGCGTGGATTTAATTACCACAGAGTAGTTAAAAAGGTATTCAACGCTCTTTATTAATATTACTACAGTCTACACACTATATAGTATATTTTATTACACAACACCAATTTTAGAAAACTGAAAAAGAATGAAAAATATTTAGACAGGAGCTTTTTTTTTTTTAGTTGTATGATGGTGTGGTGTGGGCCCATAGGCTACAGCCTATATAGCCTATGCTTAAATCCGGCCCTGCATCTACCTATTTAAGTATACTGACTAGGAATAGAATAGAACTATACCAATTGCTTATAGTGTCCTTTCTATTTCTGATCAAAATGAATTCGCAAAATTCATCAGGAATTTATGTATCATATAATAAAAAATGCTTTGTTAAGTATTGTATTATTGTAACATATACTATAATAAAATGTAATCAACAAGAAAACATATGGATATAAACTTAAATATCCTCAAGTATAATATTCCAAAAGTAGACGTATCCAGCCATTCAGTGAAGAAGCTCTAACCGTTATTGTCATCTATGTTGTACAATTATATTTAATAGTTCATGTTGATTTTATTTAAGTGTTAATATAACAACCATAATACCGTCACAAGTATTCTTTTTTCTATTTAGAATATTTTATAATACTTAAAATATTGTTACTGCCAAGTTCAAGACTCTACATGAAACAGATAACTAATTGTAATTAGTAAATTATGTTTATATTTCATTTTAGTGACATTAAAAACTCAGATCAAAAGCCTTATAATAACTTCAATGTTTGTAGCAAAGAAGAAAATATCACTGAAGTTATGACTGATGACAATGATGTATTTTATGATTTAGAAATGTTCTTACGTTCTGTTAAAGAAGAACTTCCGGACATTAATACTGATGTTGCTATTGAAGAGAGTAAAGTGCAATCAGAGTAAGTGAATTAAATGTAATGTGTACATTTGTATACTATTATTACTTTTATAAATTTAATTGTATATTATATAATTTAAAGTTAGGATCAACAGTTTCTAAACTATTTTTGATAGAATACAATTAAGAATCTTTCTAACATTTTAAATGACAATTTATTTTTAGTAATTTGGTAAAATATGAATTGAATTAAAATAAAATATAGACCGTTACTGAATATAATATTGACCATCTATACAGAAGTTAAAATTATCTGTGAGCAGTAGCGCACACGATTTTTTTTCGAGGGGGTTGTGCATATAATAATTTGTTGTACTGAAGTGATGAATTATGAACATTTATGAAACAATGAAATTCACATTTCATGTTTTCTCCTACATTTTACTTTAATAAATTCCCTTTATAATTTATTTAAAAAAAACTAGCTTAGTACCTTGTAGTACATATTATACTATGATCAAATTCTAATCACATCAATGAGCCAGCTTATTTTATACTGTTATTAATACTGGATCTCCACATATCAAGAAAACAAATCAAAATTTAAACTCAACTTTTTCCAACATAGATGGGACAATATAAATAGTTTTTACAAATAGAAACAAAACAAAAACCACCTGTTATGGAACCAGTATTATATTCAACTTTGTTTAAAAATTATTTCATGAACTACTTTTATATTACTTACTTTTTAAAATGCTATGATTTTTCTAAATTAGATTTTTTTTTTCAGTGATAAATTTGCAAATTTGTCTCTTGATAAATATAAATTGAAAATAGAATATAATGATGAAGTGATCAAAATTGAAAAAGAAGAACTCGATGGTTATGTGTTTGAAAGTGAAATAAGCATTGAAAAGAACAAATTTAGTCAAATTTTAAATGGAGAAAATTATAATACTATCAACGATTCTAAATTGGGTATTCTATCAGAATCATATTGTAATACAGAAATTGATCAAAAAAAAAACAAATTTGAGAAAAACATCTTTATTTGTGATTTGTGTCATCAAAAATTCAACAGTAAAAAAATCCTCATTCTTCACATAAAACATCATTTACATGACCTCAAAAAATGTTCTAGTGATGTTTTTTCAAGGAGTACTGAGAAATACATAAAAGTGGAACCGAAACAAACATATCTAGGAACAAAACTAAAATTCATGTGTACATATTGTTCAAAATCTTTTTCAGATCAATCTAACTACAATAGACATGCAAAATATCATTGTCCAAGATTAATTCTAAGTGATATGGATAGTTCTGTAAAAAGATTTAAGTGTTCAACTTGTCTACTAACATTTAAAAGTAAATACAATCTCCAAGTGCATCAAAAATTGCACACTGGAGAAAAACCATTTAAGTGTGACATATGTTCGTTGGCATTTCATCGAAAAGATTACATGCATCTGCATCGAAAAATTCATAAAAATGAATACTCTGAAGATCATTTTTGTAAAATATGTCACGAGAAATTTAATACTAAACAAAGTTTATTGCGCCACAAAAAAAGTCATGTAGTATCCTATTATTGTAATTATTGTGAACGACCATATACTAGAAAAGATTCTCTTATTTATCATTTAAGGTCGAAACACACTGGCGAACGACCCTATAAATGTAAAATTTGTCAAACATCTTTTTTCGATAATTCTGTTCTTCTAAAACATAATAAATCGAAAAGTCATAAACTGAATGTTGCAACTCGAAAATTGAAAATAAAATAAAGATAATTTTTTTTTTATATTATTATTATTTTTAGTAATTAAAGTTATTGATGTTAGATCATAAATAATTTAATATTGTATTTGAATTTCAAAATATATATTATGAACACTTAGGCTTTAGCTCTTCCACAGAATAATACACTCACAAAAATGGTTCTACCTTGACGAAATATATTTTGGGTTCGACATTTGAACCTCATGTATCACTGGTAACACTAAATAATAATTTTCGTACCAAAAATCGATCGTATAAACAAGCTAATGTACTTCCAAGTTCCAATAGTTCTCGGGTATCGTTGATCATAGAGACACGATTCTGATATCAAAATAAACTTAATAGTTCTTCTAAAAATGATTAGAATAGTTATTCGAGATAGTTTTTTTTTTTTTAGAACAATTTTACAAGCACAAAATGTATGAAAAAAATTTTATAAAATAGGTAGCGAAATTAATTTGTTAAAGAACTGTTCCAAAAAATTATTAGAAAAACTTCTCAAGATTATTTCGACATCAAAATCGTGTTTCTACGATCAACGAGGAGACCTGACTCACCTGAGTACTATTGGAAGTACGATAACATGTTTTTGTTCAAAAAAATACGAATTTATAACCATCATGTTCATGTACGATGTATTGCTCTGATGCGCTCGAAAATATTAAATAACATTTATCTCTACACTACTCTACGCACACAACCAGGGGTAGGTATCATAGAAAACGTATTAATTAACGTATTAGGCACTGATGATATATTGATATTGCCAATTTTATTATTCTATTCTGTGACACAACACTGATGCCTCATGTTGAAACAAAACCAGTTTTTCTATCGCCAAGTGATTATAATTACACCAACAATAATAATATCGATTACGGTAAATTGTATGTTTATTCTGTTTACGAAAATATATTTATTCTGAAATATAAATCACATCATATATCATACTATTATATGCCATATATCTGTTAGAAATAAGAATATTTCAATCTTTTCAACTTGTAGTACATTTTAAGGTAAAATGATTTGTTTTCAACTGCATGTGTATATAAAAATCTTGAACTTATATAGTCCCTATAGGCTATATTATAAATACTGTAATATGTATACTATATAATGTTATTATATTTATATTTGTTGTGTGTACCTATGTAATTAATCTAATGTACCTATTAAATTATAATAATTATGATATAACTTATAACAAAGAATTATTTTTAATTATCTCGTAATTTTCAAACAAATTAAACTGTGAACCTAATTTGGTTTTTGTTTAATCACATTAAAGTCTGTAGAATATCTGTCAGAAGGAATTAATTACCTATGGCTTTTTTTATTCAGTTTAGCAACTAAATCATATTCAAAGTAGTTTGTCAATTTATAAATTGATTGTAATTTATTATGTTAATTACTTGATTTATCATTATTTTTAAATTTAATTTAGAATTGTTAAATAGATACTGTATGTTGTATAATATAGTATTTTTCCTAGACATAAAACAAAAAACATTCACTTAAGTATAACTTATTGTCTAATTGAGCTATCGAGTGGATTTAAAAATGAAATATTTACAAGTAATAATTAATACATATTTTACTATATTACCCGAATTAATATTGAGTATTACTATTTATTAATTATTACATTGCACACTAGAATAGGTAAGTAATTAATACACAATAATGTTATATAAGTAGGTATAATATACATGTCTAACTACTCGTATTTGTAAATTTTACATGAATATATTATGAACATGTTTGGAAAATAATATAATAAATTGTATATATCATTTTAAATTAAACTTCAGCTAATGTAGGGTGTATTATTTTTGGGCCATGTCTCTTGTTAATATTTTATAAAGGTTTGATGTCCAATGAATATTGATCAAATTTTCGTCTTCTTATTTATCCTTTCTCATCTGTGAATCTTGAGCATTAAATAATGTTTTATAAGCCAAAAGCTTTGCACTCCACCCAAAGGTTTTATATATAATATTGTTAATTGTTACATTGATACCGACTTGGCATCAATTATACTTAAAATTGATTTTGCAACTCAGTGTCGGTTTTACAGAGTGCAGGGTGCGATAGGTGGACCCCCCTTGGACCGTGTAAAAACTAAAAATATGAATAGGTAAGTAAAAAGTTTACTAAAAATTGTTTTGGCGATAATATTATGTTAAAACTGTAATTTATGTCAAAAATTAAAATATTTTAAATATTTTTAGGGATTATATATTGAACTTTAATAATAAATTTATCTGTATTAATAATGTTAAACAATTTATTATAAATTAGTCATTAAACCTTCATTTCATAGTATAATGCGCTTTGCTTATATTCTTTAGAGTTAAAAATGGTTATGAATTATGATCTAGAATGGGAAATAATAGACTTTAGTAGTTTGGTACTTCTGCATATTCAAAGATATATCGAAGTAAACACAGATGCTATAATTGAAAGATTTGCCAAGACAAAGAATTCCAAAAGAATGTTTATTTTGTGATGTATTCGATGTTCTATACCTATCTAAGTCAATAGCCATAATGTATAATTATTACTTATATAGTTATATATATATATATATATATATATATACTGTTAATTATACTATATATATATACAGTGGCGTATTTAGGCCGGGGCCCCCAAGTTAAGTTCAAATTGAGGGGCCACAGGACCTGAACATTACATAAAAAAATTTTTATAAGCATTAAAATATTACAGGTACCTTTACATACATTTTTTTACCTCATAAAATCACTGTTTAATTTTTACATTAAAGAGGGCCTCCAACTTTTTAACTGTGTTCATTAAATATTCTGGTCTTTTTTATGTCTAGGCCATAGCGGGTTTCAACTTTTGCGGTATTTTTATTTTCTGGACTTTTGGGAAAACACCATACCAGTCCTCGTCCAATTTGAATGCGGGTGAAAGTAATTCATTTCAGTCTACTTGTCTTCCAAATTGTTGCAGTAAATGGGTTTTTGCCGCCATGTAAAAAGTATTGTTGTTATACAAAACGGGAAGTTCATTAACACAAGCAGCTTGTTTGATTATTTTCACATTTACCTACTTTTTTACATTTTATTAAATCAATTATTTCTTCGTTCTTCACTGCTGTAAATTCCGATCTTACTCGTTGAGGTCAGTGTAAGTCTTTACTGACTTTACTGTAATGTTTGCCGTTCAAAACAAATTGTTTATCATCATACAAATCCGCTATTGTACGTCGAAAAACATTTTCAACGTATACAAATTTCGTGTTCACGTATCACATAGGTATGCTAATAAATCAGTGTTTTGCGGAGAAATGAGTTTTTGAGGAAAATGATTTAAAAATGTTGTTTTGGTGTGAATAATCAACTGCATGTGATCCTTTGAATTACTGAAACTTCACAGGTGAAAGTGTTTTTAATGTGCTTAGGAGCAAAATCTTGACAGTTTCCACGATATACGTATATTAGAATGAGATTTGCCATTTATGTTCGAAGCTTATGCTGGGCCATCATATAATAAAATAAAAAAGATTGTTTGACCAAATTGTCTCGCCTTTAAATAAGTCAGTACTATAATTGTTAGATCAATTAATTTTAGTGTCTGACGAAACTATATAAGGATGTTCTCTTTACTGTTTGCTGTTGCAGCGTTGCCACACCTTTCAATATAGGTAGGTAAATATTTTATTTTTCGCTTGAACTACGATGTTTTCGGGTTTTCCCATTCATCATAAATTGGAGTTATTAGTCGTATTGTCGTACGTTCAGAATACCCATATTTATCTACTATACCTACCACAAGCTGTATCTCCAAAGCATCTTGTTATATTATCGACGGATTGCAAACATGATTTGAAACTTACAGGCTACGTTTCAATTCTTTATAATTATTGGATTCTCGATGTCTGCTACGTTTCGGTGTTGGAAGATCGCAGTTGTTTACTAAGTTTACTTCTTTACTGTCGAATGTGTGGTAGGTAATATTCCGTGAAGACGTGAAGTACCCGCACAGTCATACACAATGAACTCAAGTGCGAAATATGTGGTATATATGATTTTAATTTAACAGTAATCACTTCTTTGGGAAACATGTTTACTATTGAGTATTTTTTATAATAAACAATATATAAGCAATCATAAACACCATATAGCTTCAATTTGTATGCTAACGTCAATAGTTGAAGGTTGAAGCTTTACATTGACACACTATACGTCATTTTATTTTAAAGTAGGTATCTATCATAACAAGTGGTGCTTCGGGTGCTTATATTTCAGAATAACAATTTTTATTTAAATGTATCTACATAAATTCAAATCAGATATTCAGATATTCGGATTTGATGCCCATCCCTAGCGTCGATGCCCGTATTCTTACAAAATAAAAACAATTTCTTTTGATAAGTATTCAATAAGTTTTATACTTTACTTGCCCAAGTACCATCTATATTCACTTTCCTTTCAGAAAAGTTGCTATATAAAGAAATCGACGCATTTTTACTGTTCTAAAACCAATAGACTCCATTACTCCGTTCAGAGTCTAAAATATAAAGACGATTATAAATGTTTATAATAAAGATAATTAATATTTAAAATTTATACGCAATTTCGTCTAAGAACGATAATTGTTTTAATAAACATATTTAATATTTATTCCTCGAAATATTTTAATTATTTTGAAATAAAATCTAAATTAAACTTTTTTACTTTACTGATATTTCAAAACTTGTTAATCAAATCAAATTTTTTGAACACATTAAAAATGTTTCAATTAATGTTTTTAGATTAGACGATGAAGGATTTTTATGTTCAATATTTTAAGATGATATTAGTTTGTGCAACTGCTACATTAGACATTTTTGATAGACTCGTAAGTCGTATGTATAATCACAAATCGCGATATAAACCGAAATGAATAATTTGTAAAAGGTGTTTTACAGTTTTAATAATAAATTATGCAAAAATAAACTTAGGACGAACACAGTTTACTATTTTTAAATATTTTAAAAAACTTTCATATACGATTTCCATTAAAGGTATTATTATAAAGAAAAAATTTGATTTGCTCTGATTTTATGAACTTATAGACTTCGTAAGTTCTTACCATGAAGCAACTAGTAGTTAGTACCTATTTCAAATATAAATGGGGAAAAAAATTCATTTGAATTATTAAAAATATTATTACAATGTGATGCACGGAAACCACTAACTACATCAGTAGTAAATTGCTAAACTAAATTGATTTATTTTGTTACTATATTCAATATTTGACTGTATTTTTAGGCTTGTGTTCTATCAGCTAGATCACGCAGTTCTGATGTAGAACGTATTATTTCATACTATAACATTATAAAAACAACTATAAGGTCACGTTTGGCACCAAAAACTCTAAAAGATGTCGTCTATATAAAAATTAACATGCCAACTTTAGAAGCTACTAAACAAAGATAATTTCGAGGTGTATATCATGATATTGAAAAAGATAAAGGTGATAAAGTAAAACTTCCGTTAAAAATACAGTTTTAATTTTTAATAATACGTCGATAATATAAAATAATAGAGTTTAATAATAATAATAAATATACTAGATGATTATTTTAAACGTTGAGGTTGGACACATTTAGTACCCATGAGGTAAGTAAGCACATATTATGAGAAAATAAACTGTAAATACCTACACCATTCCCCCCACAATCATTAGGAATTAAATTCAAATTTAAAAATGTGCACTACGGAAAATCAGAAAAAATAGCCACTGTTTGTAGTTGTTTCAAACGTAATCAATTGTAACGAGTTAATGTTATACGACTATTATCTTAATGTAATAGTTTCATTATTTGTGTTAATCGAATAAAAAATAGTATAGTGAATATTACAATTTACAGTTCATTTGGAATTGAGTAGAATGAGTCAGTTGAGAAGCGTATTATAATTAGATTCAGAAATTAAGTAATTCCATTTTTCTTGATCTAATTTCAGTTTGTTTTGTTAACTCGCATGCAAGTAACATAACAATAATTGTTATTATAAACTAAAAATCTGATTTGAAATTTTTTTTTGTTATTGTAAGATTGACTACTGAAAACTGATTTACATACTGTTACACATATTTAAAATCAACACCTAATAACGAAATTAGGAGGAAATATGATCCAATAAAAATATTTTTAATTTGTAAAAAAAATATTTAATTATTTGTTGGCTGTTATCAACATACTAAATTAATATTTTTTCTAAGGGAATAAATAAATATCCATAAAAATAAAAAAAAAAGTGAAAAATGTATAGATAGGTATATTTCAAAGTTATTTTACTTACTAACAACGTCTAGTTAACTAAAAATAATTTGACTGTAATGAACAATCTGTTTAAAAAAAATTTCTGAATATTGATTATATTTTCACATATTGTAAAACTATATAAAAGTGCATTATTAGCTATCATTAGGAACAAAAAATATTAAAATGTCAAATTGAAAAAAAAGTGAAATATATAAATACAGCTAGAAATACAATTTAAATATATTAAAAAACTGGAATATGAAAAGAAGCCAATTATACGATTTAAAAAGAAGCTAAATTCCGTAAATTTGCCAGGGCTTTTCTACCTTAAAAAACAAAACTGAAAAAACCATGGTCAGAATCTCCAAATTACTACTAATTTGGTGGTTTCTTCTTTCAGAGGGGTTGTCCTACCCAAATAGTGAAAATGTTAGGGACACCAATTCAATGGCACCATGCATTTATGAACACCTGCTTTATCTCACTTGGTCAATACGCCTTTATGCCAACAGTTATGAACTGAATTTAAAAAGTTTATTTTGTTTGTTATATGTACAATAAGTGGAATGAAAAATGAATACACTTTAATAACTCATTGAGAAGTAAATGTTTTTAAAAATGAAGATAAAAAAATATATTTTATATTTTATTTTTGTAACAAATATAACTTTATTTTACTTTAGATCAGCACACACATATTTTAATTTTATATAGATATAAAACTAAAATGTTTGACAAAGTATCATAACAAGTG
Source organism: Chaitophorus viminalis (assembly GCA_025469195.1). Taxonomy (NCBI): domain Eukaryota; kingdom Metazoa; phylum Arthropoda; class Insecta; order Hemiptera; family Aphididae; genus Chaitophorus; species Chaitophorus viminalis. The sequence goes on along the minus strand of JAIPRK010000103.1, from coordinate 120,558 downwards.
TTTCAAATATTTATAGTTATATAAACATTCAGATGATCCAATTATTAAAAAGTAATAAACATATTACAATTACCATACAACTATTAGAAGTTATAATTTTGTGACTTATCAATCATATTAAAATTAGTTTTAATTTAAAGAAATTTGCCTAGTGAATATAAAACAACATTCATATACTTCATAATAGTTAGATATATATTGTAAAAAAATATTGAAAACATAAACATTTTGTACAAACTAATGACTAAATAAATATTTTTTTTATCAGGAGAAAAAAAAATCATGTTAAACTATAAAATTAAAATGTTCAATAAGGAAAAAATTGTTTCAATTATTAAGTAGGTATGTTTATGAAAATTCCTAGGTTATTATGGGTCAACAAATGATATCATAATGTATCTTGTGCCATTAGTAACCTCAAGTCCCTCGTGATAATGTGTCAGCCTGCCTGGATGCATAAGCATCCAACCTACTTTCATATCGGTGACTTTACACTTATATCTCAAAAAATGGCAACCACCACCCTGTATATATATAAAAAAAAAATACAATTAATTAGTCGTTATTAATGTAAGTGTTTTGAATAATATATATGTGTGATTAAAACTTTACCTGGTAATCTTTTCCAGGGGAATTTAACGCTATGTTGATAGTGTAAGTAGATGAATCATGGTGAGGCCTCAACGAAGCCTGACCAAGTGGGTTGTATTTTACAACAAAGTTCATCAAAGAACGAGGAGGCTATAAAGTGAATATAAAATAACAATAATGAGTACTCACTATTTCTTTTAGCCATGACTATACATAAATATATTATTACATTCAATTAAATATATAAAACACTGTATAAATATAATAAAATTATGCATAGCAAACAATTTATTTATGTGTGCGAAAAAACAACATAAAAATTAAAAAATAATTTCAAACTATATAGGAATCAGGCAACGTGACATAATGTAGTATGTTTTTGTATACAATATATTATGCATCAATCTAAAATTTCAAAAGCTTAAAAAAACTATAGTACTCAAAACTTTAAATTTACTCTACTGTATAGTATACATAATTATTTGAATCTATTTTTTGAATATTTTTAACTATGGAGTCGATAGTAACTTATTTTTTTGAAAACTAAGAATGCAGAAAAAGAATTATAATATATCACAATCATAAAATTTCAATCACCAATTTTCTATGGATATTTATATTTACTTAAGCGTATTTTAACAGTTTATTCCTGCTTGATATTTTTGAGAATTTAGATAATTTTAAAATTGTTACTTAAGTATAACATCAAAATTAAGAAAATATAGAACTGTATTTATTTAATCAGATATTTTCCAGGTTTCTTATAAGTTTTTGAACATTTTTACTGTGTTAGTTAAAGCAAGCAAAAGTTCAATAAATTATGTAAACACTTAACAAAAATATATTAATATAAAATAGTTAAAAGTATAAAGCAGCTTACGCCATCTGAGTAATAGCCAAGATACACATGCTCCTGTAATCGGGAAACAAATAGTTGTAAGAACTTTAGCCACACTTTGTGTAACCCCACTTGTCTCATATGAATGTCTCTGGTTGGTACAGCTTCATATCCAGTATCCAATCTGGGATCCTATGATTTTAGGTTATCATGCGCTGTTGTTAATATATTACTCTAACATATCACAATTTATGTACATAATATGATATAAGTTAATAATTTAAAGGCAAGCAGAGAACACACACATGCTGTAATATTGTTTTGATATTGTTTGACTTTCATTCCCACATACGTCGTGATTATACCCGATAAACATATTCTTTTGTATAGGCTGAACATAAGCGTGGAGAAATTCAAGCCAATGCTTCTCAAGTCCAACTTGATTCATGTGTATGTCTCTGGTAGGAACAGCTTCATAACCGGTTCGAAGGCGCGTGTCCTTCAATTTATTTCATTTGCCTATCAGATTTTGTTATTTCAAAAATAATATTTACTGATGAGTAACTTACATTATTTGTTCCATCAGACCATTGCCCAAAATTTTCCATAATTTCAATAAATTCTTGGCAAAACCGTTCAGTAACAATTGGGAACCAAAACACATCAGGACAAGGCTTTAAAGTAGAAAAAAGTACAGATATTATATATAGACTAGATCTGGAAAACAATTAATTAAAATTTGATTAAATAAATACCTCAGCTGGTTTTTTCTCAGGATTAAAATTTTCGATGTAGTCTGGATGAATGTAACGTAGTTCCCAATCATATCTGTTCTCAAATAATTGGTATACTTCAGGGTTCTTCAAAGTTGTATCAAAGGTTTCAGAATCAATTAAATGACCAAAATTGTATTGATTGTCAATAAACATAAATACTTCCTAAAAAAATTAATATACATATTAATTGAAAAGTTTCTTATAAATATCCCAAAATACCTTTTCTCTTAATGATTTGCTAAACGCCATATCATAATCCAGATTATCTTCTTTGTATGATGGCCTAGTATGTTTATTCTCTAAAATTGAACCTTTCATTAGGTAGCAACTACATATATAAGGTACATTCCAAATGCCTCTATAATATTAATAAACATAAATTAATATGATTCTTTGTTTTGATTTTTTTTTTTTTATAAAATTGGTAGTATAAAGTGCAACAGGGGAATTTAATAGAATTAGCAATATAAATTTTAAGAGGAAGTGCCCTTTAATTGATCATAAACCAGGATAGGGTCAGAATTGCATCCAATATGGTGATACAATGAATACGCAGTTAGTTTTCCATTGTATACAGCAGAGTAAAGTTGTGCCAAAAATTACACTGCATACAAAAGATATTCAATCTTATTGAATAGGTAAATGTATCAATAAAAATAAAATAAAAAACACAATTAAAGTAATAATATTATTCATTAGCTCTTACTTTAACAAAATAATATTTATTATATAATAATTATACTAAAAAAATAATTTTTGATGATTTCAGGTTGAATGTACAATGGGGATAAAGAATATAATAATAGGGGTGTTTATTACAACATTGATTTTTACAATTATTTCTGATGTCCATGGTAAACGTGGTCGAGGGAGAAGTAGATCAAAAAGCAGAGTGCAAATTGGATTACCAATAACAGGCAAATACAGAGACCCAGAATCGGATCAATACTACAACCACAATGATGTAATTATTCAATGATCTTTTAATAGAAATAGCTCAACTAATTTGTTTTATTTTAGGGAGCTAAAATACTGATGGCATCACATTTTGATTATGAATATGTACTGGGACATAAAATAGTGTTTGTTTGTGTGGCTAGAGGAAACCCAAGACCTCAGATCACTTGGTTTAAAGATGGAACTGAATTATATTACCATTATAATCACCATGTAAGTAAAATAGATAAGATTACACTTAGATACATAATAATGGTAAGGATTGCAACTATATTTTGAGAAACTGTTATCTAAAGTTATATGAAGTACAAATTAAAAATATATGGAATACTCAAATACTCCAGACTTGATTTTTGTAATAAATAAAAATGAAAGTTGTGAAATGTACATATCATTAATAAATATCATAAAATTTAAATTTGTTTGTTTAAGGTTCATGAATGGAATATTGCTCAAGATAGCATTAAGTCAAAGCTAGAAATTGATCCAGGAACACAAATGGATGCAGGTGTTTATGAGTGTTCAGCTGACAACAAATACAGTATAGATAGAAGAAGTTTCAAGACAGACTTCAGTATAGCATTTGAGTCATAAGTAAAAATTGAAAAATAAAACAAAATATGTATTAAAGTATCACTTGTTAATCAATACTTACGTTTTATTATAATTTACAATATCCATGTAATCAAACGATCGTGCATAAAATCCATCTTTAGATAAGGCGCCCCAAAAATTAGACCATGCTTTAAATGGTCGTGTAAGCATTGGGGCAATAATTTTCCTAAACAAAATATATTAATAATAATCAAATATACTATACATAACAATACTTGCTTATTATTTTCAATTAATATTTTCAAAGTTTGAGGATTATCTAAATGTACTTCATTCTCAAGGTAAAATAGATAGTCACAAGATTTGCTTGTACATAACGAACTGTAAAATAAAATAATTCAGAGGTTAAAATATCTAATGATATGTAAAATAAATATCAATATTAAAAAGAACACTTGCAATGAAAAATGACGGGCATGTATATTTTCCTCAGGTGTCTTATGAAATACAAATGATGCATTGTATTGATCACCTATTTCAGATACAAATTTATCAACTTTTTCTTTATGATATTCAACCTAAGTAAATACAATTAACATATACAAATCTTAAGATAGATACAAATTAAAATATTATTTATTATCATTTAATAATATGAAATATTTACTAGCGTAGTAATAGATAATAATAATCTACTCTTTGGATAGTCAATATTTTTGATTTTTTCTAAAAACTCATCAAAAAATGGAGTTGCTCTATCAATAAAAATCGACAACAGTACTATTGGATGATTTTCATTCTAAAAAATGTAAAAATTTACAAATTATGGATTATTTACTAGTATTAGCAATTTATAAATAAAAGAACCTTGAGCACTGAAAGATCAATAGTGTTGTCTTTGCATTTACTACATCCACTTTCAGGAGACCACTGGTTTGGTATATAATTTGTATAACTATTTAATGATAGCTTAGCTAATCCATTTCCATGAAGTATAGCTGGATGTGAATTAAAATGGGTATTTTCCAATACATATGATTTATTTATTAATCTCATTCTTACATCATCTGTAAATTCAAATATAATTTTTTTTTAACAACACTTGATTTAAAAGAAATTATTATTATACTGGATTATTCAAAATAATTCATCTACTTTCAACTGCTTTTATAGTTTAAAGTTCCAGGTATGAATAATAAATATTGAACATTAAATAAAAATTATTTATAATTAAAATGATCGTACATATGAATGTGCAATATGAGCTCTTTTTGTCGCAAAAACATCTGATATAGGATATTCAAGTTATTCCATTCTTGTAGCAGCATATTCTCTTGTAATTGATTCTATCACTGTTAGAATGTACATGTTATCTTTTAATTATCCCCACAAGAAAAAAAAAATGTATGATGTGAGATCTGTTAATCTAGGCGAAGGGCAGCTGAAGTGTCATTAAGATAATTACAACCAATCCAACAATTAGGGAGTGATTCGCTTAGGATGCTACTTATTGTCATAAGCAATAATTTTAAAATAACCAATTAATGATATTCTAAACCTGAGAGACATACCATATTATAAATATTAGAATAAAAGTATGTACATTATTTAGTTAAAGGCTGCTGTAGGTCTACAGGAGGTTTCACTTACCAGGTGGGATAACCATCCTACCACACTACATATTCGACACCACTGAACTAAAAACCTACATGACTAAAATCCAAATGGGGGGAAGGGTAGTAATGACCTTATTTTATAATTAACTCCATAAAATAAATTATCCTGACCTTCAGACAAATAAAGATTTTGAAACAAGCTTGCATAGTTATCCAACTTGATATTAAGCTTTTCCCGGACATCAGTATTTAAGAATAAATTAGTTAAATGCAATTGATCATCGTCAAGATCTTTTATTGGCTTTTCTGATAGTAACTTGTATAACTGGCTAGCATATCCAATCAAACCTGTTCAAATAAATTTTATAGTAAGAATGACGTTACACCCACATGTATTGTCTCTGTCTAACAAACATACAAAATAGCAAATTTGCATTCAATAGTTTAAATACTATGTTGTTAACTTTAATATTAGTGTATACTGTGCTACTATCAAACTTATTGGGAAGAACATTATAGGTATTTTGTTGGTAGGATTTTTACAATATTTTAATTTTAAGAATTATAAGTATGATAAATATTACCATTTAAAAAAAGTCATAGCTTGCTTAAAAATTAAAATATCAAAAAAACTGAGCAGAACACAGATAATGTTCTTCCTAATAAGTTTGATAATAGGTCAGTTTATGCTAATTAAAGCTAACAACACAGCATTTGAACTACTGAATGCAAAATTTGCGATGTTGTATGTTTGTAGAATGAAGACAACACGATATGTAAATGTGATATCCTCTTAATAATACTTTATAAACCAGTATTTATTGCGGTAATTGTTAAGTAAATAATTTAGTTTACACGGAGTATAAATTATAAACAAACCTCCAGAATTTAAAAATCTATAGCCATCTGATTCAACAGAAGGATAATGGTCGATTAATTTTTTGTCAGGCCAACAGCTTCTTTCAGTTGAAATCACTATTGGAGCATCAAATGCAATGAATTTATTTAAAATCGTGCTGCTATTGGCTAATAATACTACATCATATCTGAAAATGCAATCTAATACATAATAAATCGGAAAATAAATAATATTAAAATTAATAATTAATTTTATTACGCGTCAGTGAGTAGTACAGCTAGATCATCATTATTTTTGTAAGGTTCTAATGCTTTAAGGTACAAATTGAGTTTGTAACCACCACCAACACTTTTCATGTTTCCTCCTTTCCATGGTTTGTCTAAACCAAGAACCTAAATAAAAACATATAAATTAAAAACTTCAATAAATTCAAAAGTACTTCCCAATATAAATATATTTACTTTAGTCTTAAGGCCATTCAAGTTAGCAGAATCTATAAATCTTCTATAGCCATCAGTTTTTTCAGAAGCAACTGTGAGTACGAGCAAATCTAAAAATTAAAAATATAAAACCATTAATTTTCAAATTTAATATTTTCCAGAGTATTTGAAATGAATTAGGTACAAGAATTTAATATTGACTAAAAGTAATGACAAATCCTATACAAAAAATTAATACTGATTAAATTATAATAACAATATATACATTATTATAATAATATTGATAATTGGTATATCATAGTAAATATGTGTTAGTTTGATTACGTATCAGATATATTATTATTACATAATAGGTAAAATCAATAAACAATCCATAAAAAAAAAAGGAACCTAACTTATTTTGTACAATACCTATATTATATAAATCTATAGTTTGAACCTGGATGCTGTAGGCTGTAATATTTAAAAATTAATTAATTTAATAATGACCTAAGAGTCTTAAAAAGAGGTTATAATAAGTGGTTTGTAGCTGAGATATTTGCTGTAAAATTTTTATGTAGATTCTAGTGTGCAATGTTTGAAAAACACACCAAAGAAGTTAAAAAATGTATAATTCATAAACAATAATTAAAGAATATTTTTTTAACTTAAATATAAAGTAGTTTACATAAAATAAAATAATATAATTCGACATAGAATTTATAAATTCATCAAAACATTTATGATGAATGATAGGAAATAGCACATCCGGATGACCCTATTAAAAAGTAGAGATAAAATGCTAACAGGAAACATAGAAAAATGATTAAAAATAGAGATAACTAAAAAATATCAAAAACCATTTATAATTTATAAATGTATTTTAATAAAATGGCTCAATAACACTATTACAAATTGATTGGTTTATTAAATCATGTTAATTAGATAAGTTTTTTTAATTCTAAGAAATAGAAGCAAATAGATTAGATTATAAATTAAAATAGGTTTAATACCTATATTTAACATAACGTGTTAATTAAGACATGTACCTAACATATTGATATTTTTAATAATGATGAGCATATTTTTTTAGGTACAAAGTTTAAATTGTAAAATTGAGAACATTTCTAGTAAATTAAATTCTATCCAATTTTTTACTCAGGAGTATTTTCCAACCCCACTTAAAGAAATTAAATTTATTTTATTAATGTTTTTGAAGAAGAATGTAAGGATTAAGAAACCATATATATGTATATAATGAATACTTGTATTTATGGAGAGTACAAAGAGCACAAATGAACTATTTAAATAAATCAATACATAACAATGGATATCATATGTATTGCATTTAATATGGCATATTATAAACAAATTATGATTGTTTGACTCTCAATATAAATCAGAATTATTTTTGTGTTCATAAAATTAAGTGATAGGTACTTAGAAGGCAGATGGGCACTGACGCACAGCCCTTCAATATTGGTCATTGTTTATTAGCTATATTGTCTGTTTAATTAAAATATATTAATTAGTGCAATACAATTGTAGCACACTAATTACATATGTTACTGGTACACTATTGAATCTTCTGTTCAATAAGCATAATAAAATACATTGGTTTCCATAGCAAAAATTTTAAAGAATGGGGGCAAGAAAAATTCACAAAATATTTTATGACAGAAAAAAATTAGCAAATATAGGTGCTACAAATTTCTTTGTTTCATTCCAAAAATATGTATTACATGGACATAGAGAAATGTAAGTGAAATTCACATAGTGAATATACATAAGACTTGAACAGCCAATAGCTAATAAAGCTAGTGACATACACAAATATTTTCAATGGGGATGTTTAGATACATTTAAAAATTATATATAGGTATATTTTCTTAACCATTTTCATACAACTATTATATACTTAAATGCATAGTAAAATAAGACCAAGGGAGGTTTAAACCCCCTCCCCCCAGGTGTATGCTATTTTCATTAAGAATTTACAAAATTGTATAACATTTTTATTTAAACTTTTATTTTTTTTATGGTTTCACTGAAAATATCAATAAGGTGTTTAGGTGTCTACTGTTAAGGTTTAGTGAATGCCATGGGGAGAGCAGTGGCGCACCCAGGGGGGGGGCTTTGGGGCCAAAGTCTCCCAAAACTATACTTTTCACAAAATTATACAATATTATAGCATATTTTTACTAATATAGTATTACAATGATGATTAATTAAACATATAATAATAATAATAGTAAAAAAATTACTATTTATAATTTGTGGTAATTATTTACTTGTGTGTAAAGCAAATAGGAAAATGTTTAAGCCCCCCCAAATAAAAATCCTGGGTGCGCGCCTGGGGGGGGGGAGAGTGGAATATTTATTATACATCGCGAATTTGACTAATCTGAGGATGAAAAACTGATTTAAACTTAAATCCTGGCTACACGCCTGATGCGTAGGCATTTTATGTTTAATCTCGAATCTACGAATTTGGTAAACTACAATCGTGTCCTATATGCGTTTGCAGTGACATACTATAATGCCGCAGTAATAGTAATTGATATTATGTATTTGTCTACGCCTAACACCGAAAGGCGATGAGATCATTGACAATTTAACCGTGCAAATAACTGGGCTGACTTTTGCGTCTCACTGCGACCGACGGAGACACTGAGTAAGTTGAGAGTGGTCGTTTTCGTATTGGTTATTTTTGTATTAAGTACAACCAATGCGACAGTTCCCGGTGGCCCGGAGTGATAACGTTGCGGATAATAAACCGGTAATATTTTACATAATAACCGAAACAACACTTACTGAGATCGTTTATGGCGCTCACGTCCTTCTCGGCGCATGACGACGACGCGAGGAGCGCGCTAAAGACTACTACCGCGACGGCGGTGCAGCGGAAAACAGTTGGGGTTCTCGTCATCTTTTACGCGCGGATCTAAAAAATACCCGACAGTTTTGGTTCAACGGTCGGAACGCATGTTAATATGATAAACGGTCTGTGTCGGAACACTTGAATTGACGTTAATTTACCGACACACAGACGGGCGACGGGACGGGGTAAACGACGGACCGCGTACGCTGGATACTCACAACTGTCGACTGTCGAGGACTGAGGAGTCACGAGTCACGACTTCACGAGACGACTGAACCACTGAACACAGTACACACTGATCATCTGATCAGCGAGTTCCGTCATCTTCCGTGTTCCGACGGCGTATAACCTGGAGCATAAGCGTGCGCGATGCTTGTAAACAACCGAGTTGCGTCGCGCTATCTAGCAGCGTGCGCGTTAAAAATAAAACGGGATCTCAATAATATTTAAAGACTTCTCTGTAGCGGACACCGTATTCCGAATGCCAACCGATAATGCAATCCGTAGACTACAGAGACTGGTAGTATTATGGGCATGGGAAGAGAGCTCCCTTTGGTTCTCCCCGCGTAAATGCATATAAATTTATAATAACTAGATTTATATTATAGTAGTCATTCGTGTCGGCACGAAAATTTACAGTAGTAAATAGTAATTATAAAGAACTGACAATAATAAAATACAAAGAACCTTAGGAAAGTTATACTAGACCTTAGAATCAAAACAATTAATAAATTTATTATTCATAAAGACTATTAAGAAAGAAAAAGTTCGACAAAAAACTTTTTGGAAAAAGTCAATAGTATTTACATTTAGAGACATCAAAGTATACATGATTTAGATCACACCGATTATATACAAATATAAGTTATTTAAATTATTTTGTAACAATATGGAATCATTTATGGTTTTAATAATGCAAAGTTTTCATCCAAGCTAAGTGCTACTACTGGGTGGCTCCTTACTCACGTAACCCCTACTGTTTTGTTACCCTATACTCACATATACTTATCATACTAATTGTGTAGAATTATTAGAATCTATACAATTAGCATAATAACTAATAAGATGTATAAGAAATTACTATAGATTGTATATTTCTTGTAATAATATATAAAAAAAAAAAAAAATGCAAAGTTGTAACTGAAATCCATAGAGAACATACGAGACGAGGCTAAATCATCACGTATCTAAATCTACAGTCCTACAGGTCATACAACTATTATAGAAAATTACGTCTGAAATCATATGTTTTAGATTAAGAAATTGGAGCTGTGAATTCTGTGAATAAAAGTATGTAATTATGTATTAATATATATGGTATATTAAGTTTATTGTATTTACAATTTATTTAAGACATTCATAAAGTCATAAAGACCTTTGGGTGATGGGTCGTTTAATAGTTTAAATAATATAAAGCTTCTCAACTCAAGGCATATATATTAATATTATGTTTTATATATACCTATATAATATAATACAATATGGCATTTATATTGTATAAGATTACAACAAACTTTTATAACGTAAATAAAATCAAAATCCATCAGGTTTTATATTCATCATGTAAAATGTCATTAAATGTGTTTAAGTTGAATAAATTACCCACTTTATAGAAATATAAACATTATAAACACTTATTGAATAAATGTAATATTGTTTTCAATCAGATCAGGTTTTTTCATTGTGTATTATGAGAAAAATTAATGAGAAAACAGAAAAACAATTAAGAATTATATATATATATATATATATATATATATATATTATATTTCGTATACGTCTAATGTTTCAATATGAAGAATATATTGTCGATTCATACTTTGTTACAAATAAAATCTAAAATTGTAATAATTATATTAATATTGATTACACTTACAGTATCAAATAAAAATACTAACAATTTAAGATAACCATTTTATTTTAAAATATATGAGTACTTTACTTTATTAAAAATAATTATAATAGAATGAATCATAATACAATTTTCTATAGCATATTAATATGTCAAACCAAAAATCTACACTTTTTAACAATCTAAAATAATATATAAACACATAATTTATATTACTTATTATACACTATATTATAATTTATCTATAATATTTACTATATACCTAATTTATAATATATATTATACTTATACATTATATACTGACCAAATAGAATCACACGGACAAAAATGAATATAAATAACAAACGATAATTGATATTACTTAAAATCATAATATTATTACAGTGAAGAATTTATAAAAATATAGAGAACAATGTGTAGCAGTAAGACTTTAATTATATACTAAACTGACAATTAATAAACACGACAGAGGTAAAACGAACTATTCTTTTTTTCGCAACCAATAACCATATAGTAGGAGGTCAGGATGAAAGCGTGACAAATAATGATGAAATGTATTTAGGACGGCGTTATCATTGAAGCATGCTATTATAGTTTGGCGATATTTTACAAAACATGATTTGATTTTGATTTTGAATTATATTAAACGAATATATAAGTTACTACCACGCGTAGTACCTACCTATTTATAACCGTGTCTATCCGAGTAAGTGATTATAAATTATAATATATCTATACAATATATTAGGTAATCATATATAATTTCACTAAAATAATGTAAATTTTCCACATAGTTTTAAACCCAAACGCGTACGTTCGTGTCCCAGGAACTAGTGACCACAGACATACCACTTGGAGACACACTCAGTGAAGTCACTCTGTTCTCGTGTCCCATCAAAGTACCTGTACAAATAACAGTACGCTAATTTTATAATAATAACATATTCTTATATTGTGCATTGAAATATTTTCACGGAACGATCTGTTTTTCATAAGATGTACTAATGTGTGTTATATTAATTACATGTAATAGTTAATGCAAGTGCAGCGATGTTTTGGCAATTTTTCTAAGCAGAATATATACGTGCAGCTGAAGCAAATGCTTATTTTAAATTCTATAAGTGAAGCGAAGTATGTAAAACATCTTCTGTTAGTAAATCCACACCAAAGGTTCGTGCATGCAGCATCTTTATAGATATGTATATCATAAAGATGACACTTTACAGTAATTATTTTTTTTCAATAAAATTGTTTATACTAAAATCTAAACAAACGAAGACGATTAACAAATTAGTACATTATGTTAGTAGTTAGTGCAATCCGATATTAATATTGTCATTTTTATAATTATAAGATACTAAGACAGTATAAGATACTTTGAGTCAAGAGTCTGAATTTTGGTATTGGTTTTCTACCTAGAAGTTTAAAACTTAAAAATGGCATAACTGAAAAAAAAACATAATTGTGAATAAAGCACATTGCTTATAGTTCTAAATTATAATACGTGTGATTTGATTATATATTTGAAAAATGTCTCCCATATCCAATACTTTATGATGTTATGACTAGGACCCCCCCATTAAATTCTGGATCCCTGTTCTAAATGTTTACTCGGGCCTTTAAAAAAACTTCCAATTATACAATTTACCTTAAATTATTAAAAATCAAGATTCATAAGCATTTTAATAGTATAATGTTGTCTTTTTTATTTTTTCAATACAATATTATCTAGTTGAAAAAACAAGTATTTTTTAATTTATATTTAATATATTTTTTAAGTTAAAATTTTAATTTATGGTTGTTAAGCTTAGTGAACTCAGTTATGAAATTGTCGAAATTAATGTTGAATTCAACACAAATATATTATACATTTATTTACATCATAATTTATGATTTATAAAATGTTATTTTATAATATTATTTAATATAAAATAAGTAATTCAATTAAAATTTTAAAAATTCTAAATTATTTTAAACGGGTTCACGGATCCTTAAAATATCCGGGCCTCTGTATTGTAGGTCCAACAGTCCCCCCTTATGGGGGCCCTGATTATGACAATAAGTTATAAGTGATAATAACAATTTTTACTCTTTTAGAGATGTTCTCTTACGAATATTTTGAATTTTTTTTATTTTTAAATAATTATTCTAATTTTTGTTTCTTTGCCTCTTTGGATACATCTATTATCAATCCGGGTTTTGCTACTCTTATAACTTGACGTTAATACTCTCCATTCCATCTTTGCTCATACCTTCAAAATGCTAAAACATCGCTTTTCGAGCATAATAGCTACAAACTACCTGTAATATGTATCAATAATATACTGTAAAATTACCATTATGTTGAGCCTTCATGGTGTCCCAGACATGTACTGAATTGTCGTCACTACCGGCCAACAGAAATCTACCAGAAGTCGATAGGCCACATGACGTGAAACCCGAAGTGGTATTAGGTGGCTTGTACATGGCGATTTGCTGATCAGACCGAATATCGTACAGACGAGCAGATTTGTCCTCTGAAGCTGTTGCAAATCCATAGCCGCTGTTATGGAACTAAAACAATAAGCATACCAATATAAATTATAATTTTTTTTAAAATTATTTTTAACATAGATTAATTGTAGTGTTTTTTGGTGTTCTTGATATTTTACTTCTTTTTAATGATGTGACTCCCTCCACAACATTTCTAGTTCATTTATGCTGCCATATTAAAAATATTAATGCAATTAATTCCAGTTATATACTGTGATTAGATATATTTCTGATAAGTGTTAGTGAAACAATTATTTTATTCTCATTATATGTTTTTCAGTCAGGCCCGATAAGAGGGTTGGTAATCGAGGTTGTAGCTTTAGGGCCCGGGCCTCAGAGAGAGCCCGTAGCCCGGTCAAGTCCATCAGGTCTTAACTTCATTATGGGACCGATATCGAGTTATATTAATGGACCACTAATATGTGGTTCGTGCTAAGACTTAGAGAAGTATCATTTTCAAGGAATAACTTAGTGACTATTTTCAAATAGTCTAGATGTTAGTGATAAGTTTAGTACTTGACCATGTAGAGGGAGGAGAAATAGTATGTCCCTGGGACCCTTGAATTCTCTCCACGGCCCTATTTACAGCTCAATAGCTCTTTAAAAAATGTTGCGAAACATACTACCCAGATTACCGAACAATTGGCATAAGATTGTTTATTTTTAAATATTATTTTATCTTTATATCTCATGAGGTCATGCAAAATACTGTGTATATTATACATAGGTAGTATATATACTGTATAAGTTGTTTTTCAGTATATTAAGCTGATTATACTAAAGTAATCAGTCATAAAATTTATAATTTTCGATAAATAATATATAAAATGTTATAATTTTAAAACATAACATACCTATACTATATATGACATACCTATGTGATTGTAATTGTGATATGTGTCAACTATTGGTAGGTAATTTAAACCCCGTATGATAATATAGGGGCTAGCGTACCATTTAAATTTGTAGTGAAACCTTTTTGCGACGACGAACTAATCAATACGAGTAGTATTTGTACAACAGAACCTGTCTTAAATGCATATATGATTTCGGTTTTGTTAAGAATTATTTTGTAAATATTATATAATGTTATGTACTTCCGTTTGCCAAACTGATAAGTGATGAGCCGGAAACTGGTATGACAGAATATTTCCTAGATTCATAAATGATTTCATTTTAGACAATTTTTACTGATATGTATGCTAATAAAGTGATAAAAAGTGGATACTGAATAATACATGGTCAAATTATTTATATATTGCTAACCACTCTCTTGTTTTTTTTTTTTTACTCGATTTTCAACTTAAGATGAACTCATAAAATATAATTATTTTTAAAACTACAGTATTTATAATTATAACTGTGGTAAAACATACGCAAACGGAATTAACGTCGGCCTCGTGTCCGAAAAACATTTGTTTGCTTTTTAATTCTCTGAGATCCCATATTTTACAAGTTTTGTCAACACTGCCTGTCACGAAGGTACTTTGGTCTGGAGCCAGAGACAAGGAGACGACATCTCCACAATGAGCACTTTCTACTTCATTTGTTCTTTTACCGGCTTCCAAGTCCCACATGCAACTATGTACAAAAACGAAACAATTAATGTTTTTGTTACAAAATTATTTTTAAGTAAAAAAAAAAAAAAAAAGAACCGGATGAGCCTCGCTCTGCTGTATAGTTGGGGGTGGAGTGCACCTCGTCCAAAGGATAGGTCATTAGTCATTACAATGGATTTGTTAAATTTGAATGTAATGATAGGTATCATTGTATATGAATAACGATTCTGAACGGAAATGATATGTTGGTCTAAAATGGGTATATTATAATATAGTATTTTATATTTAAATTGAAATATAACCCAATAGTATGCAATTTCGTAAAAATTTAAATTTCAAAGGGTCATAAAATTTTTTTTCTTAAAGTCCAGTAGAAATTGTTTTATAGCTTTTTGAAGAATAACTTATGGATAACCCAGTGTTAAAACTTTAATCCTTAAGTATAAACAGAAAAAATGTTATGAATTTTCAACTATAAAATAACTTGCAAATCATCGCAATTTTAACATATATTATGCAAATTTGAAATTTATGGGCTTATAAAAAAAATTTGAGTAAAACGATCTCCGATATTTTTTAGTTACAATAAGTATAACTTATAATAAATCTTGTATTAAATTTTCAAGAGTTTTAAGGCAGCCAAATTTTTTTTATTGGTATTTTAAAAAAAAAAAACTTAGAAAATTCGAAAATTTAAATCTTCTATAAATAAGTCAAAATACTTTGAAAACTTAACCATGTATAGAAAAAGCCAATATAAAGATTTGGTACAATTTCAAATGTTTGCGATTTTTTGTTTTTGAGTTAGAGCAATTAAAAAAAATGTATTTTGTCAAAACGTGAATTTGCGAAAAATTTCCCGTTTTTTCGTAATTTTTTTATCGTTTTTTTCAACGCTTATAAAAAGTATTGAAAAATTTGGATTTTTGACTTGCCCAAGTATCATATAAATTCACTTTTCTTTTAGAAAAGATGCTGTTTAAAAAAATTGAAGCATTTTTACTGCTCCAAAACATGATGACAGACACAAAAAAAAAAACACACATCATTATAAAACCAATAGATTCCATCACTCCGTTCAGAATCTAAAAAATATAACATAATATATTTGTTTAAAACTATAGAAAAATTAATATATACTAATACCTACACTAAAATATCTCTACTACTTGTTACATACTATAATGTCTATAATCATCATTTTTCATACAATGTAAAAATACTTAAGATTTTAAGAATTTTAAAGATCATTACATTTTCATGTCTCCGGACCCGGTGATTAACGTTTTATCGTCGACAAATCGACACGAGGACAAAAATCCCTCGTATCCTAAAAGTTCGCGAACCATTTTCGCTGCTCCGTTGGAATCGCGGTTGTTCAAGTCGTAAACAGTACACATATTATCCATCCCTCCGCAGGCTATAATAATAATTAGGACGTATAAAAAATATAAAAACGAAAACATTTTCCCGTTTCAATAGTTTTCTAATAGTACCTATAAAGTATATATATTTAGGTAGGTAGCACCATATAGTATGCTATAATAATATGATCTACATAGATATACATTTAGAGTTCGGATGTTGATGACTTGTATTTTTTTTTTAAATAGAAAGTCTTATTTTTTTTTTGCATTAATTTGTTTGTAGGTATTATACTTTTAGGTGATTTTCAATTTTTCCCCACTAGTAACTGAGAAGTGAAAGATAAATCTCGTTTACACGCGATACAGATGGCTGACTTGAACGATTTCGACATTTCTAAAATCCAAATAGGTATTATAATTGAAAATTACAATTTCAATAAAACTATTTTTAATTTATAAATCGTAAATTTGGTTGCGTAGAAAAAAAATAGAATGAAAGTTGATACCTACCTCAAATTTAGAAAATATTTTTATTTTTTTTTTTTGGCATTATACCAATACGTTATATATATTCAATATTCATCGAATAACATTTAAGTTTATTTCTACAATATTTTTGTTCCACACACACCCCGACATATTTAATCATATAGTATACGTATACGTATTTTAGTATATATTTAATATTTATATACTAACCGACATAATTTCCTGTTGGTGCAAAGGCCACAGACATAACCCAGGCTGAGCGTAACGGTATGACTTGTACTTTATTACCAGTCCACGTGTCCCATATGATCAGTTTGCCGTCCAACGAACCAGAAACTGCGTGTCTGTAATGTTCATTTCATTTTGAGTATGTTTTTCACATTAGACCGGTAAGACGGCGATAGTATTTAAATTTTAAGTACAATAATTCGTTTATACAATACTTTTATTGTATTATTATTACCTATTATCTCCACTGTAGTGGATAGAATTTACTTTATTAATGTGCCCTTTGAGCAATTTTTTAGTGACCAGTTTACACTTTGGAACGTCAGCCATTTCATTAGATACTTCTTCAATGGTTTTGTCTTGTTTGCTTTTTTGGTCTTGCTAAAACAGTGCAGATAGGTAATGGTGAAATTCAGATGTTATAAAATGTATTCCAAAATATTTAATAGTAAATTTTGATTTAAAATTAAATCATTTTTATAATTTCATTTCGAAAATACAATTTTACAAATCCTAATTCAACTTACTTCTATTATTATTATTTTTAACCGTATAATAAAAAACTTTCTGTATAGATATTACATTATTATTTATTAAAACTTACCAGTAGGACAAAACAGGCCAAAAAAACTGGATTTGCAAAAATAAAAACAAAAATAAAATCCATGTCAAGAAAATTATAATAAGGGTAAAAGGGAGGGGGGAATAAAATTCATCACTCTTATCAGTAATGAAAATAATCCTACAACACACGGGGTACCCTGAGGTTTTGTAGTACGTGCGAACGCTCATCTACAACCACACACCGTAGTACACATTAGTCCTGAGGGTTATTCACGAGATGTGGAGGTTCATGGCCTCGTGGGCTGGCGACCTTCCATGGACCCGTACCAGTAATCCAGATAGATATAGTTATTACAAAATTTGCCTTATTATTAAGAAGGAGTATGGACTTTATTTTATAACAACATTATTTTTGTTCTCTTGTAAAACTACATTTTTATAATATCAGAACTATTAATCGTATTCTAAAATGTTGAAAAACATTTTACAAAAAATGGTAAATAATTTTGTTTTATTTAATTTTATTATAATGGGTACCTGTTTATTGTAAATATTATTATTTATTATATACAATTCTTAATTACATAATTAATTCTAAAACGTACAACTCTACCAAAACCTGGGTACGCCTCTGTCTATGGACCACCAGCGCCAATCGACGAATAGCAATTACCCGAAGGGACTTTCGTCTGGATTAAATTTCGTCCTATTGTCATTTGACGGCTTTAACCATATGAGGTTGTTTCCGCAACAGCCTCCATGAAGTAAAAGCCCCCAGCGGGTACTCAGCCAGGCATCGCCACCTGTTGTGCAATGTCGAGTTGGGCTCCTGCTGCCCATGGTACCTATCAGTCTCTTCCGCCCGATATAACTACATAGCCCATAGGTACATAATATTATAGTACCTATGTTTATGCATCAAACGAACTTTTTTAATAGAAATATGCTTATTAAATATATGGTACAACAAACATGATAAATAGAAGTCAATCCAATATTATAGTGCCCTATCTCTGCGATGTGGTATTATATAAGACAGGGGTATCCAACCTTTTGTGAAGACTGGACCACATTATATGAATAGAAATTGTTGTGGGCCATATTCTTTTTTTATAATAATACATTCAAATTTAACGATTAAATTATGTTCAACAATACATTTTTTTATTATTTTATTATTTGATGTTTTATATTTTGTAGTTTTACATTCTTAAAATAAATTTGTTCTCGTAATATTAGTATATTATATTTATATACAATTAATTGATGGTTTATAGATAGCCACGGGTTGGGCACTCCTGATATAAGATATTTAAGTTCATAAACTATTATTTATTCCAACTTATTGATTCTGATTCCCAGGAAAGCTATGAATTAAATTATTTAAATTATTCATAACATCATAACACATTTGATACCACATTAATTAATTTTAGTCAATAAATAATAATGAACGTAGAATAACACATTTGATGCCACATTAATCAATTTTAGTCAATAAATAATAAAGCATCGAAAACTATAAGTCTTATTACTGATTTACCTTCATATAATCTAATATAACCTATATTTTATTATTGTACATAATATTATAATATTCTCTATATATACCTAAAGAAAAGTGTACTTCAGCAATAATCAACGAAGAGCCGAACCTATTTAAGTTATCGAATTGAAATTTTGAAGATAGATTATTATTATTATGTCAAGTTCCACTAAGAAAGTATTTTCCAAACTTTTGATTTTAAGAGGTTGATATCAGCAAAAATATCTCTATATATGTAAATGAATCCCTATTTCTTTTTATTACGGCATCACGCGTGAACGGCTAGACCGATTTCGTTAATTCCTTTTTTCTTGTGTTCGTAATTGTCAGAAGTAGATCCTTGCGAAAGAAAAATCAAGAAAGTTGCACGGGTGATACTAATTCAAGCTATAAAGGGTGGCTGATATTTTGGTGGTCATAGCGACTCGAAACTTTTACTGGATACCTACATATGTATATTATCCATTACCAAAAAATAAATACAAAAATATTACTTTGGTAACCGATAATGAAAAAAATATATATACCAAAGTATGAGGTACCTGGCTAACCAAACATAACTAGGCTTTAAAAAATATAAGATGGTATTTCATTAAAATTAAAAACTATGAACTGACCAATACTGCCTCGTGTGAAATTAAGTATACATTAGTTACTGCTAAAATCACTTGGTCGATTCATTTGAAACTTTAATATAATAAATGTTATAATAAATTTAATATACATTGACCTTGTATTAGTGCACTATGAAATAATTTTCGAAAATATTATTTTTAAAGGTTGAAACCCAATCATTTCAAAATTGATACAAATTATTATTACTTTACCAATACTAAGACCTACTTAAGAAATGCAATGGGTCTATATGGTCTAGCTTTATTAAATACTTACAAGGATATAAAAAATGATCCTTAAGTTTAATAACTAATTAATATATATAAAATATTATTTAAATAGATTAAACAATATTTAATCTTGCCAGGTAGCAACATTACATACATTTTTTATACTTAAAGCCAGCAAAGACGAGTAATTTAGCTAGTATACCATACATGATATATTTAATACATAAATAAAGTAATACATTTTAAAAAGTTATATTATTAGTGCCTATATTTTATTCAGATTTCCATAACTTTGGATATTATTGATGCAACATAGGACGAAAATTTGAGAAAATATGTTTACCTATTTGATTGTTTATATGACTTTATGAAGATGTAGAACAATAATAGTATTTTTAAAAGGAAAAACACTAGTAGTGAGAACTATTAACATACATGTATATGGTATTTAATGGTTATCACAGTGCTTCGAGCTTTAGAAAATAATAGTGATGATAAAATGTCTATAAATCCTTATGGTGAGTGCATGATAGAAAGGGAATTAAGATTACCACATTCAATCTCCTTCAGGCCTTAATTAAATATAAATCAATAACTGTATTAGGTATTGTCAATTTTAAATTTATATTTTATTATAGACAAATTTTAAGGATCTATTCATTGGAATTGTTATAGTAGCTAAATAAGTTACAGCATTACATAGATTTTCATTGTCACAATGATTTGTAAATTAACTATATTAGATTTAAAGTAGGGGTTATGTCCCTTAATTTTCACTTATGGTTGTGTCAATCTGTCTCAAATTAGTTAAGTCCTTCAATTGATTGATTGAACATTGACCTAAATGAGGTATCCTTGGCCTTTGTTATTTTAATAATAACTTAGGTACAAACTTTTTTGGTAGGTAAATACTAAACAGTAGTCTTTTTTAATGATTTGTACTGCATTAGTTAAGAAAAATTTTGATTTAAGCCCATAAATGCTAAACCTGAGGCAGAATATTTTATATCATTGTATTAAAAATACTTTCCTCATATTGTTTAGAATCTAGAAATATTTTTACATAATTTATTTCTGAAAAATATATCTATTGTGTACTCAGTAAATCAGTTATCAATTATTAACTATCTATTAATTAACATATCTTATTTTCGTTTTATTGCTCAATATATTCAATTAAAGCGTCAAGAAGTTAATAATTTAAGAAATTTTTCTTACTCAAATTGGTCTATTAAGGGGTAAGGTCACCAATGGAATTCCATACTTAATTTAGACCGGCACAAAAGTATATAACTGTAACAATAGTTTTTGGTATCTAATTTGGACTTTTTCTTTTTAATACTTTCTTGAAAAAGAAATAATGATCATTGTACAAAAATAAGAAAGAATAATTGAAACAAAGTGTAAAAACAGTCAATTGTTTAAAAATAACCACCATTTTAATTTATTTCATGCTAGGTATATAGTAATGTATATATAATTGATGATTTTTTTAAAATTATATGAAACTCTTGTATTACAATTTAGAACTCGTACAAACAACCCTATAATCCGCATGATTAAAAATATGTCTATGTTGTCATCCTTAAAAATCAATAATAAACCTCCACAAAATATAATATGAAACCATAGTAAATACTTTTAATACAAATACAAAATTAGAATTTTACTTTGTTTTTAGTATTAGTACAAACTTTTTAAAGTAAATTTAGAGTATTAAGCATAAATATTATTCTATATTTTATATTTTGTCAAAAATAATGCCAATATAATTGTACTGGATGTTAATAAATATTGATATGAATATTTTTAAATGTGTAAATCAAAAAAAAAAAAAAAAACAAGATTTCTTAAACTTGAATAATTGTTTTAATCATTAAAGTAAATAAATTTATTTTACAATTCATATAACAAGATAGTTTAGTTGTTAAATAAATTTTATAGTAGGTATGGCCTCAATATATTTTGAATCATAAAATTATTTATTATAAAAATAAGATTACAGGCATACTATAAAGAAGATAAAATAATAAATAACAAAATATGAAACAGAAATAAATCAAAAGAAATTGATTATGCAAGTAAAAAAATATATATTCATTTATTTTTTTTAAAAAAAATGTATTCATTTATTTTTTTTAAAAAAAAAACAAACATTCAACTAATATAATTACAAATTTACAATTCAACTAATCAATGAATGTGAGTTATTACCTGACATTTTGCAATTAAATCTTCTAGCTCTTTTCTAAGAGCAATTAATTCAGGATCTTTTGGAGGCATTATTTATAATTATTATTTAACAGTTGAAAAGAATGAAATGTTTCGTTCACAAAAGTTGAGGATAAAGTGAATAAAATACAATATGTTTAATGTCATTAGTGTTTTGAAATCCAATTAGACCAAATCAGGGCTTCTAGATGCATGTAATACACACACACACACACACCTTAACTACGGTTTAAAGCAGCTTGTGCTGCTTTTACTCGATTAGTTAATAATTCTAATTTGCTATCACTAATATCTTTTGATGCATTTTTAATGAGGAAATGACTTAGAAATAATGTAAGTCCTTCACGGAAAAATTGTAAACTTGGATTCTTTGATGCTTTTAAAAATATATTGGCTGTTTCTTCTTCATTCACATCTTCTAATACTTTGATTAAAGTTTGTCGTACAAAGCTCACCATCAACTTATTCAAACTTCCCCAGTCAACATTCTGATTAATAATTAAAAATTGAGTGAATATATTTACTTAAAAACAGTATGAATTTAATTACCTTTAAAATTGTGATAGGAAGTGAATTATTGCGTAACAACTGTGCTAAAAATGATGCAAGAATTGGTATTTGACTTTTTTTTAGATCTTTAATCTCTTCTAAACGTACATTAATTGATTTTTTGAAAAATGCCTAAAAATAATATAAATAATTTAATAATTGACAAAGAGTACAAAATAATTAGTAAATACCTGGTATTTTCGATTTGATTCACATAATTGTTGCGAAATATAAGCGAAATATGGATTATAAACTTTATAAACTAGTAAACAATGAATTATTACGCTGACTATTTCTTCTTGTTGAAGGCCTTTTAAACCTAACCGAACAAGTTTGTTGAATGCATCTAAATAATCCTATAAGCAAATAGCATTTGTTTAGTTATATTATATAAAAAAAAAAATTTAAATAGTATTTACCTCAGCGGTAAATAAAATACAAAAAATATTTTTTCGAGTATCAGTATTCATACGATATTTTTTAGCCATTTCCAATAGTTTTTTATCATACATGTCTTTTTTTTGTACAATATTTGTATTTTTAAGTTCATCGCCTTTCCATGCTGAACCAACAATCCACCATCGACCTTTATTATCGGCTAAACATTAATACAAATAAAATATACATTAATTAGTTAAATTATACAATATGATATATTATTTAGAGCTCAATGTAGAGAAGGTTTTATGAAAATAATACAAAAAACATTTGAAATTTTTATACCAACCATTAAGTAAATCTTCATAGGATATGGCTAATTCTGCTGGAGTTTTATTGTATTTGTAGAATGTACGTATTATCTTTTGTATATGTTCAATATATGTCGAGTAACATTGTTCTGAACTAGTAGGAATTTTATTGACATTGTTATTTTTAATAGCTGATAAAATTTCCAACATGAATTTTACCCTAGAACTAAAAAAACAAAATATAATCTATAAACATTTCACTAAAAAAATTTATTATTCAATAATATTTTTTGATTTTTACCTTATTGTTGATTCACACAAATCTGAACTTTTTTTTTGTATATCCAATAATAATTTTTTAATTAATGAAGGATTATCTTTTCTTAAATTGAATCCAATAGTTCTTAAAACACTTAAAATGATGTCTATATGCTTCTCTTCAAACTGAATTAATAATTTATCCAAAATCTCAAAAATGAAACCACTATGAAACACCTTAAATAAAATAAAATAAAATTAGATTTAAGAAATGAAAAGAAAGTAATAATACCATGAAAATAATTACATTATATAAATATCAAGACTTTTTGTATAAGAAAAAAAATAATTGTAATTAAAAATATGTTTAATGTCTAAAAGTATCAGTTGTTCCTATAGTATGAATACTTTCGGCAGAGGTTACCTAAACAAATGTTGTAAGTTGTATTTCAAAAATGGATTGTGTATAATTCAGTATATTATGTTATAACTTATAACATACTAAATATATTGATAAATATTTCAATGAGGATTTTTAATAAAAAAGTAATACTTAGTACAGTTAGAAGTCAATACTAAATATCTCAGAGAAAGTTAATAATTTATCAACTTGAATCTGTAATAAACATATACATTTAGACATGTAAAAATGAAAAAAAAAAAAATTTAATGTTAAATTATTTAAAAATAGATAATAATTTTTTGATATATTTTTTATTGTAATTTACCTGATGATGAATTTTTAATTTGAAATTGGTTGTAATATACACTTTTAATAATACATACTTTTATAATTTAATTTAATTTATTTCTATGATTTTTTTTTTTTTTTTTATTAAAATATAAAATAAAATAACATTTACAATTTGTATATATAAAAAAAAATACAATAAGCAAATATGATAACAAAATATGACAGCGAGTAGGGAAGCTATCCAGTGATAGGACCCATAGACGTGACTGCTAAATTAGCACATTTTCAGTTAAAGAGATCTCAATACCAACGTCGTTTAAGACGACGGGGAGGATTGTCAGGGATTGAGACTGTGTGTTGATTTGCAATAAGTGGGTTGAGATTGAGAAGTCATTTTTAGTGGAATCTTTTATAGTAAGTTTTAACTAAATTATCTACTGCTTCTATATTTAAGTCTTTGTGAAGAGTGTGATTGGAAATATACCAAGGAGCGGACGTGATTGTACGGAGAGAGATCGATTGGAAAGCTTCAATAGTTTTTAATTGTGATGGTTTGGCACAACCCCATAATTGGGCTCCATACGACCAGATTGGTCTTAGCATTGCTTTATATAAAGTTAATTTATTATGAAGTGGAAGTTTAGATTTTAGTACGGGACATAATATGTGTAATCTAGAATTTAGTGACTTTCTTTTGTTTTTGAGGTGAGGGCCCCAAGTTAATCTTTTATCTAAAATAATACCAATGTATTTTACTTGAGTTGAGGAGGGAATAGGTATTTCATGGAGGGTGGAAATAGGTAGATTTTTTTTATTTAGAGTGAAAGGAACATGTACAGATTTGTCGGCATTAATTTTAATTTTCCAATTAGAGGACCATTTATCTATAAGATCAAGGTGGATTTGAAGAGCGTTGAATGTTATGGTTGGGTTCCTGTTAGATGTTCTATGATTTATTATATATATTTTTAAATAATATAATATACAATATTATTAATTCATTTTTTTTTTTTTATACATTTATGAGTGTTAACCATTTAAAAATCTTATTTTATTATATATTTAAATTTATAACAACAATTTGTAAACTTACTTTAAACGCATATAGACAACATAACAATAGCATAATATTATCTGCTTTTTTATCTTCAACTTTTATATTTTTATTCTCAATAAGTGTATTGAAATGAGTTGCTAAATTTTGTAAGAAAAATGCACCTAAAAATTAATATAAATTTGATTACAATTGTTTTAATTAAATATATTAATCTATAGGTTAAAAACGGATAGGATGCTCTTCAATACTATTTTAGTATTTAGAGTATGCTGTTTTTACAAACCAGTATAAAAATTAAAATGTGTTTTAGCAATAGAAAAATTAGTTTAACAAATTTCATGATTATACAATATTACTATGTATTTTCAGCCATCTTTTATATTATATATCAATATAATATTTTTTTAAAATTCTAAACCAACTATAATTATTTCATTATTTATTTTTATTCATTATTATTTTGTAAAATTAAAAACCTTGTATTTTATAATTTGAAATTTATAACTTAAGTGGGAAGATGGAATTAATCGGTTATAATAAATCATATTAATAGTTACCAAAATATAAATTTCAGGATAGTTATATTTCTTTTTTAGGAATCATAAACATATAAGCTGAGAAAATTTAACTATCAATCAGGCTATTTTAAAACCAAAAAAAAATATTTTCATTTCAATACATTGTTTTTATAGCATTAAGAATTGCTAAAAAAACAAAACCATTAAAAAGTGAAGTGGCTCTAAAATTTGAACATTAAGATGTTATTCAGTAAAAAAATAATTTAATTCTATAATAATAGGACTATGATAAAAATTATTTTAATCAATATACAAATTTCTAGTTTAAATATGTATGTCAACAGTAAAAACTCAAATATATTCCATTATAGAGATGAGCAAAAATATAATTTTAAATATATTGGAAATAAAATAATTGTAAATGGTATCAAACTTTAATTTGCTTATAAAAAGTAAATTCTGAAGTTATATTGTAGGTTGAATTTATTCAGTTGCTTTATTATATATTACAATATTTATTTCAGTTAAATAAGTTTATATCTCTCAATGATTAAATTAAGTACAATCAATTTATTATTAGGCAGTAGTCTTATAATTAAGATAATCTCCTAAGTAAATTATAAACAAAATAAGAAATATTAAAATATTAATATTATAGTTTACCTATTTCACTTCCTACGTTAGTATGTAGGACTGTTATTAATGTGCTACTTTCTACAACAATTCTGTATGGGGTTATACACTCTGAGTGGATAATAGCATCATTAATACACTTGTACATTGTTTCATTCATATTATTTCGGCTATTAACTTGATAAAGGTCTTCTATCTGTATATATGAACGAATAATTAAAACAACAAATTTTATAAACATAAAATATTTTTAGGCTTTACCTGTCTACTAATGCTATGCATATTAGTTTCAGCTAATCTATTTAACAACCCTTTAACTTGTTGTCGGAGGCGTATAAGTTGTTCAGATTCTTCACTTTGCTTTTTCTTTAAATGTGGAGGTATGTAAACTGAAGATTGTTCCTGTTATTGAAACATATAAACTGATTTAAACAATATAATATGTAAATACAGTGATATATTCGTAATTTTTTTCTAGGGTATACGCTCAGCACATAGACATATATTGAGGGGAGAGGGGTGCGGAGCTTAATCCTCTCTCTCAAAAAAAAAAATTTCTTACCAAACCTAAAATTAACTTACCTATGGTGGGTTGTGGAGTACACCACCACGTTTTTATATTTAAATTGATTATCTACCTCCTCCCCTTCCCAAAAAAAAAAGGTATTTAGACATAGTATTTACATCATGCAATAGGATAAGATGGAGTTAGAACTTACTTTTTATCATATAATTTCGTTTTGTTTGCCATGAATGTGGTAAAAAAAATTGATCTTATAGATTTTTTCTAACGATTATAACTATAAGACAATTGGTAATTCAATAAAAATCTCTTTTATTAAGAATATCTGAATATAATATAATATATTACATAACTATCATCATAAATATAAAAATGTGAACCGACTATAGAATCTGCCTAGGATATCTGTACAACGAAAAACAAGCCGCCGACATCGCCTAGCAATTTTTAATTTATTTTACTTATGTCTTTGATTAATTTTGAAGTATACGTGGGTATACGCCCGTATACCTGCGTATCTCTAGTAATTTTACAGGGTATACGCTAAATCAGTAAACTGGTGATAAGGTATATGCCGTATACCCTCCAATACACCACTATGTAAATATTAAAATGAGCAACTTACTACAATAGTACCATCAGGTTTTCTTATTCTACCATAAATATCTTCTTTCAAATTTTTATTTTTATTTTTGATACTCTTATTATTTTCTAATAAATCATCATTTAATTCATTATCAGAACATCCTTCTTCTGATGATTGTTTTTCATGTTCATCATTATTATAATCAAATTCTTCTTCGTGTTCATAATCAAATGCTTCTTCATGATCATTACTCACAAGTTCTTCATCTTCACAATCCTTAAACGGTTCACCATCAGACATTTCTTCATTAGACATGTTTTCATCGAATACTTCTTCATCAGACATGTTTTCATCGGATATTTCTTTATCAGATATATCTCCATGTTCATAATCGAAAGTTTCGACATCAATTCCATTTTCATCATTACAATCAAATGTAACTTTTTTTTTTGATTTTTTTTCTGGTTCATTCTTTTTCTTTTTCTTTTTCAAAGCATTAACAGTATTGTAATCATCATCAAAATTTGAATCAATGTCCATCAAACTTTCTTTTAAAACTGCACAGTTTTTGCGAGTCTCTGGATCGCACACATCCAATAAATCTAAGTACATTAAATTAAGGTTAATTGTATTTCAAAACAAAATATTAACAAACATAGAAATAATGATAAAATAAATTACAACATGAAACATATTATTTAAATAAAAAGGATACAATCAAGTCCATCATCAACAAAAGACTTCCCAACAGTTTTCCTCTTATCCAATTTTAAATGTTTCGCTAATCTTTTGATTTCCTTGTCTTCTTCTTCATTAGCCTGTTTCATTTGTTCACGACGACTTTTTTCAAACTGTTTTTGTAATTTAATTTCTTCAACTTTTTCTTTATTTCTATCCATAACTCGCCAATCAGTTGTGTTGGAAGTAATAGGGGATTTTTTTTTGGCTGTCACCACCTTACGAGCATTAATTTCTTTAGCTATTACCTGCTGCAATGGTCCCTTTTTTTGTTTTTTCATTTTACGCATAGCCTTGCGCTCCGCTTTTCTCGATTTGAATACAAATCGTTGATCTGAGCTCGTTTTTACAGATGATTTAGTTTTCATTTTTCAACTAACATTATACAGATATAATTTGAAATTAAAAAAAAGTAAAACTCAAATTACTTTTGATATTGATAATAAACTTACTTTTTCTATTGCTTTTGTTGTATGTATGTCGTATATGTGATGTAAATAAGTAATTATATGAATCAATCAATTTAATAAACATCAAAACAATACAAATTACAATAAAGTGTATTAAAAAACACACGCTTCAATAATTATAGTATAATAAAATTCAAAATAGTGAATAGTGAGTAACTTCAAACGTTATCAACATTTTATCACTGGACATCATTTTATCAAACAAAATATAATAATAAACAGACCCACGAGGATTTTATCACAGAACCATGAACAAGTTCAATGCGCATGAGTCGCATGACCATGATTAAAGAAATATATTATAAATTCGAATGTCTAGAGACAGCACAAGAGCAAATATCTTATCAATTATCATAATATTATAATCGTCATAAAACTAATATAATTAATACAGTACAATATAAGAATTGTTTTATGATTCAAATACAAATAACTTAATAACCAATAATAAATATATAAGAAGTGTAGCTTATAAAAAAAACCGGATGGGCCTCGCTCTGCTGTACAGTTGGGGGTGGAGTGCATCTCGTTTATAGGATAGGTTATTATTACAATGGATTAGTTAAATTTGAATGCAATGATAGGTATCATTGTATACGAATGATTCTGAACGGAGTTAATATGTTGGTCTAAAATGGGTATAAAATAATATAGTATTTTATATTTAAATTGAAATATAATGCAAAAGTATGCAATTTCGTAAAAATTTAAATTTCAAACAGTCATAAAATTTTTTCCAACCAAATAAATTTTAAAGATACTTCAAAAAAAAAAAACTTACAAAAATCGAAAACTTAAATTGTCTATAAATAAGTCAAAATAAGACTTAAACCACCATAACGCCAATATAAACATTTGGTAAAAAATTCAAATGTTTGCCTTATTTGGTTTTTGAGTTAGAACAAATTTCAAAAACCTACATCATTTGTCAGTCTAGAATATTATACATTTATATTATATTTTACATATAATTTTATGTCAATATTCGCTGTTCAAACGCTTATAAAAAATTATGCCTATGGATTTTAATATATTTTGAATGACAATAATAACTACTTCTGTAGAATTTTCTGTTAAATTTTCAAGTATTTTGTATTTTAAGTATTTTAGACAATTTTTTTTTATTAACGGTTATAAAAAAAATATGTAATAAATTTGAATATTTCAAATGCCTATAAGTAGCTTAAAAATCATTATAATATTTTGAAAAATATATGATATAAAGGAAATACCAATCGTAACAGGTCGTAAAAATTTCAAGTTTCTGCGACTTATATTTTTTGAATTATAACAAATATTTAAAATCATTGGAGGAAAAATCACTATTTTATGCAATTTCGTAAAAATTGAAATTTCAAACGGTCATAAAATGTTTTCCTTTAAGTCCGGTAGAAGTTTTATGAAACTGAAAAAAAACCTTTAATTAAATTAAATAAATGTATTATGGTAGGTAGTCTTATGACGATTATAACACAGAATAACCACATAATAAGTTCTGTGATTATAATATTATGATAATTGATAAGATATTTGCTCTTGTGCTGTCTCTAGACGCTCGTATTATAAATTATGAATTTTTATTTAATTTTATTGTTAATCGTGCTCATAAGTAATGGCCAAGACATTTTCCATCTTTAATAAAGACCAGTGGCGGCTCGTGGTAGTTTGATACGGGAGAGCGATAAATTTTTTTTTTGAAGGGATAGTAGCCCCATCGACCTTTGATGAATATTGAATACTAAATCTACGATTGGCCACACCTGTACAATTTGACTTCAACGCCACTGAGACTTTGACCAACAATAATACTTATAAGTTATATTACTCATAAAATTATATATTTATTTACCAAGATATATTCATAAAAATAAATAATAATAGGTGCATTACTTTTTTATTTTATTTTAATACACGTCAATTGTACATACAAAATCCGGTCTTCTTTCTTTTATTTTAACAAATTTATCAATAATATAATAATTAATAATAGTAATATCGCATTGATATGGATAACAAAATATACTTCCAGTCATTACTGTCGGTCTGAATTTCTTTAGCTATTATTAGACGTAGATATTGAACTCGTCGCGCTGTTAGTACAAAACTATTTTGCAAAATCGCAGGTCGCCACGCGCCGCCGAAAATGTACGACGAGAATTATCGCACAGTCTAACCGCGCTGCTGCGACCCGCAGCCCCCGTCATTACAGTCCACAAATTGAACTTTTAATGCTCGTCTAGCTGTATAATATCATTGATTATAAATAGTATTTATAATCAATGATATTATACAACAGTCGCGCACATATCACCGCCGAAAATGTGCTACGAAAATTTTCGCACTATAATAATAATAGTCCCGCCGCGGCTCATATCAATATAATCATAATAATAAAACCCGTATATTTAGGTAAGATATACATGACCTAATTGTACGACAGAAATCATCGCACATCATAGCTTATACGGCTGCTGCCGACGCGTCGCGACGCCGCCGATAATATGATGTTTTATTTTCTATAAAAACCGGTTTTTAGATGTGCGATTCACAACGTAGCACACTGCACACATCACGAAATATCGACAGCCGCGTTGTAATTATACACACACGTATTTATATATTATGTATGATACTATGATGTATATGAAATAATAAATTCTAATAATATTAAATATCAAATCAATTATATTATAGGTATTATACTATTATATTATTTCAAACACTGTCATTTCAGTAGGGGGTGCGATCGCAACATCGCACATAGGCACGAGCCGCCACTGATAAAGACTATAATCGTGGTTGTGCGTAAAAATGCTCGTTGTTCATTTAAGTATAAAATATATTTTTTATCTGTGGTTGTTTTTGCTAAATATGCTTATTGTTTTCAGTTTTTAACCCGTCATCGGTATCGCTAAATACTGTTACATGATTGGTATCGTGTTAGCGTTACGCTAACATTATCGTTTTTTCAGTTCTGTGAATTATTTATTGAACTCGGAATAGTAAACAAAGATAAAAATATTTGTCTAATTTTATCCTACAATAATTATATTGTTTAATAGCAAAATGAATAAAATTTATTTATTAATAGCAAATTTCACTCAAATTTTTGATATATAAATAAAAAACGTCATTTTTGGTAGAAAAAAAAGATTATATAAAAATTAAACAAATCACTTTTTTTATAACAAAATCTATTAAAATAAAAACAATTTTAAAATTATAACTCATCGTTTTCCGAGTTTTCTGT
>JAIPRK010000103.1:1786-87787 GCA_025469195.1 Chaitophorus viminalis | reverse complement strand
ATATATATTTATTTATATATATATATATATATATTTATATATATATTATTGTGTTGTGCGTTCTTGTGATCATGTACTGCAGTATTTACGTACACACGCACATTCACACGTCGGCGTCCAACATTGTCGATGCCGGAATGCAATTTCAAGAGGGGATTTCGGTTTTTGAAATTCCGTCGTACCGGGCCTGTCGTCTTTTTAATACGGTTTTCTTCTTTTAAATTTCGACAACTGGAAAACGTACATTTTTTGGTAAACTTAAAAACATCCCCCAATGAGTCGAAATCAAAATATTGCTTCACAAGTCTTGGTTATACCCAAACGAAGTGTAGATAAATCATCAATCGATATTCGGCATTTTATTCCGGAAAAGCAATCTTGATCTTTACACAAATATACTAGCCTTGAACAAAGCATAAAAAGACACAAGGTCGTTGGTAAGAAGTATAAGTATATTGTAATTTGTATTATTGCATTATCGATTATTTATTTATAATTCTATTTTCACCAGTCTATGATATTTACATTGAAGGTCATTTGCTCATTATCTGGGATTCACTATTTTTCGAAACGCATTATCATACAACAATGTAAAATTATTCAAAAACTAGTGCAGTAAATAAAAATTAGTTGAAATTATTATGATGTCGAACACCGCGAAATTACGTAACCACAAAGTGATAACTGGTCGTTTTGAAGTATTCGCGAAAATTCTAACGCGATTACCTCGCCCACTTTTCGTTCGATATCGACACACACACACACACACACACACACACACACACACACACTGGTATTTTTATTATTATTTATCATCAAGAATTTATACTTTTATTTATTAAATTTATTCTTTGTTTATTTTCAATTTCAACCACCCTAATATAGCACAATATTCTTTATATATTATACCTTCGCAAAACACCACCGTCTCCATCTAAGTATGTATATATATATATATAGGTATACGCTATATCGTTGATCGACCGGAGGGCTGAACCGAGAATAAAAGGATCGGGCATTTTCATTTTGCAGGTCTTACAAGAATCAACCGCTCCTAATAACATCCAAATATTATATATATATATATATACACACACACACACAGATTGTACCGTTCATGTATAAAGGTATATTATCGGCCCGAAAACAGACTTGGTTCGAATAAATAACCACGCCACCACATTATTCGTTTATAATATACACATTATTTTGTCTCGTACTATTTTGTTGTTATATCCGTACGGTTAGTATGTATAATAATAAAATGAATGATTTTTTTCCCCATCGATGAGTCCGGAAACGAAATATTTATATTATGTAATATTATTTTACTATCTCAGACGGGGAAAATAAAATCCATTGAAATGTACAGACACGATGCATATAGTGTTGTACAGTGTACACAATCGATAAACTTGATGAATAATTTAAAAACGCAAAATAACTTAAAAATTATTTACATAAAAGGCCGCTCATTAGTTTTGGTCCACTCAAATGTAATTATCGCCATACCAATCTTCATCTCCAAACCTTCATTCTACCGCTATAATATCATTTAATGTAAATCATACAGATTTACATTTGAAATTTCCATATCATTTTATATCGAAATCAGGATATTTAATTCCAAAAAAAGGTGTTTATATACTGCTGTGATTTATGTGATATTCTCTCAACTGCGCATTATTTATTTATTTTGAATTTCACATAAATATTACGTTACGCTGGTTTTTTAAATATTTTTATACAAAATTTTATGTTTCTATTTCTTTTAATAATTTTTAAACTAAATTAAATTTATTAAAAATAAAAATAAATGTTAGAACCACGCAATAAAGCTGCAATACAATGCTCGATTGATTTCTCATCTTCGCACAATAATCCCGTTTGAATATCAAATGAAAATCACCTGCAAGAGTTTCCATCCGAATAAAACGTATACACAAACTACTTTAACATAATGTTATTAAATTTACTATTTGGATTTCGATTATAATTTGTAAACATATTATATTAAACCTTTTGCAATACCTACATACAGCAAATGACGTATTTTAGCTATAATTCACACAGACTTCAATATCCCGAAAACTTAATGAAACAGTCGAATGTATTACAGGCGAAAATACCCGGTCGCATTCCTCTCGCCAAAACTGTATATTAACTATATATTACATTATTACATGTAGAAACCATATTTTGACAAGAATTTAATAAGTTGCGATTAATATTGTGCCCCGTACAACGTACGAACGATTCGACGAATTCTCGACTTGTATAAAACAAAACTTATTACAAATGCGCGCCTATATCCGTGCGTTAAGCGTGACGGGGAGGTAATGGAGAATTTTTGAACTTTTAGACGTTTCAAAGAATATTGTGGTCCCCCGGTAAATGAACTAATTGTCCGTGTTAATGAAAAATCTATCGGAGATTTTGGCGACAACAACACAGCTCCCCCCCTTTCATCGCCATGGAATCGAATATTGCCGCAGACGTCATCTGCTGTTGTTGCTGCTGCTGCTCCCCTTGCCACATGTGTTCGTAAACGTCACGTGTTCAAATACATAATCATTGTCATTATATTACGCTTGAATTATTATTTCAATTTTCAATAGTACACAAACGTGACAAGTTTTCATATAGACCACCATAAACTAAAATGCATAATATATATGTATACGTAAACATAACATAATATGTAATACGGCGTAATAGTAACGTGTAACCTGAACTGTGCTCGCGAGAATAGAAAAAGAAGGCATTGCAGTTTTTGAAATCGTTTTTGGACACGCGCGTGGCTCAAACTTTCTGAAACTACCACCGCCGCCTGTTTTCGACACCGGAAATGGTATATATACCGGGTGTTTTCAAACAAAATGTTTTTTTGACAGACCGAACGTGTAACGGTGTGCAAAGATAAATGGTTTTCGGAAAAATCAAATTATGTAATACCGTAATTTGAGCACAAATACTCGATACAGAGAGCACTGCATATTATATAGCTATGTATTGTATTATCTTTTGCAATTATTCATTATGGAATCAATAACCGATACGCAGTAACCAAAAAAAATAAATGTGCTCTTAAAACGTGTTAACATTTATTTTGTTAAAAAGATATTGTTTTCAATAATATTGTTTTGTTGGTGATGAAAACATGAATTGATGAGGATTACTATAAAATAGTAATATGAAATACACGCGGGTTGTAAACGAGATGCCGTTTAAAACTACCAAAGTTAAAAAAAAAAACCAGCCTGAGTAAATAATCGTTACGTTCAAATAATTTCTAGAAACCAATATAACCAAGACTATATCCTTGCTTAACGTATTCATTTAATTATAAGTCATGATGTTCTGTATAGTTATTTACCATTTACAGAGAAAAGGATATTCTTTTGTGAGAAGAAAAAAGGGTATTTTAAAAGCATTGTAAAAAACTATCCAAAGTCAATAATAATAGACAAGGACGTGGGAAAAAGTGGTGTTTAATCAAATCCTGTTTGAATAAAAAGCCTATACCTAGATATATATTATGTATGTATAAACGCGTGCGGAATATAATTACGTATTCGCCGAAGGCTTTTTTATTCCTTTGACGCGAACAAGACCCTATTTTATATTATATCGTCAATTTCTTCCACTTTTTATATTTTCCACCGCCATTCGTTAAGCATAAATTATCGATTAATTTTCATTCTTAGTTTTTACACAACACATAAACAGAGGCCGCCTACCCCACAGAACTGTTGCGGCAATAATTATATTGATGACGACAACGATAATGATAATAATTGATAACGTTGTAGGGCAAACAGACAACCGTCTAATTTAAATACTCGATTATGGACGGTAAAGCAATTTCGGAGATGATGATGATGATGATGATGAGGAAGATGACGGAATTCAATTTGTCCCAAAACCAAAGACGTCGAGAATGCCAAAGTCATTAAGATTTGCCAGGCGATCCCGTGACATTTTCCTCGGCATTTCACGACTACGATTCCGACAGCGATGACGATTCGACCCCTAAGTCTCTTGATGCATTGTTTTATTTTTTTTTCCGCCACGAAACCAATTTCTTTTTTTCTTTTGGTCTGGCACCGTCATTACCCCCAGTGCAAATTGAATTCGCATATTACAATACGACCCGTTGCGTCTATCTAACTGTGCGTGAAATCATCATCGATTCAAAATATATATACACGGCTATACAATATGCATAATATATCTATGTTTATAGTGTATATTTCAATTAACAAGGCGTATTAAAAAAAAAAAGTCATAATAAAACCGAGTTTCTAAAGTCAATTGTCAGTTAAAAATAAACACGGGAAAATTGATGTTTCTTAACATGGAACAATTTTTATTCGTTTTATTTGGTGAAAAATACTACTCAGCCGATGATATGATATGAAACATTGCGTATTAGGAGATACGTAGGAAATGCGTATTAGATGATAAAATACTATCATATTTTGTCCGGAATACTGTGAGATGTAAAACGGTTATAAATATATATAATAACAAGTAAGCTGTTCAAAACGGTTGTTAGTAATATTAGTATACTTATTTATTCATTTAATTAAACGGATTTTACCCTTGTAATATAAAATTAGTAGTTATTAAACACAAAACATAGGTATTAAATATATTTATGGAATAATCTCGATAGTTCTGCTCAAACATTTTTAATTCGAATAAAATCGATGGCTGCGCGTGGTATCCTATACCTTATTGAGTCCTTAACAATTTGTATGCATATTCGAACATTGATCTCTCGAGTTGTACAACTCTACCCACACGTATGCAACTGTATAAAAACAAACACATCGACGATCACATTAAATCAATTATAATTATTATATACTCCTCGAGCACGAGGAAAATAAATACACACGACAATGTGTGACAACGGGAAAATCGCATATTGTGGACACATCTACTGCTTTACCCACATATTGTAAAGCAAGTGTACTCTGTGCAAACGTATATAAATAATCGATTAATTGAATATTATCGCGCACCACGTTTGCACGTGCACATCGCGTTGTCGGCGAATTTTCCAAATTGGACACGATAATATATTATTTCCGTGTCGTACATATACCTCCGCGTGCCGCGTCCCTCCTTATGAAATCTGATTGGACAATAAATCGCACAAATTGACGGGGCGTACATCGTGTGTATATATATATATATACATTGTGTATATACCTAATATATATTGTTGTAAATGGAAGATTTCACCCACCGCCGTGGCAGACCTAAATCAGAGTTCGTTCCGGGCGGACGACAAATCGCGTGTCATACACTGTTACGCGGGAACCGCGCGTCGGGACAATTTGCTATTGTCAGGAAAACGTTTATTAGGGTACTTTGGGTGTATAATATCTGGACGTTATGGCCCTTACGGTGGCGCTGCACAGCGCGATTCAATTTAAGAACCACGTCGCGATCGTTAAATAATATATTACCTCGGTGTAATGCCCAGACGTTGAGGTAATTTGTTATTTTTATGACATTATTATATGCATTTATATGTGTGTGTGTGTGTGTGTGTGTGTGTGTGTGTGTGTGTGTGTGTGTGTACCTACATGCGCATTATTTTATTCTTATTTTTTGATTCGTTGTTTATACATTTTGCGCGATCTTATGTGGCTATATTACACAACGATTCAATACAACAGTCTATATAGGTAATATCGCACCTACCCAAGTATTTTATCGTCCTCGTACGAGTACACAATAATATTCCCGTGTCTTGACGGATCCATTCTATTAACACGTTCCCATAACCTTAAACTCGACATTGGCCTGGCACGTTTCGATATCGTAGTTATTAGATCGCCGCAGCCGTTTTCCGTTACGTTTTTATTAGAATTGCGCGCATTACCATTGTTTAATTATGTATATTTAAAAATATACACGTAGCCCAGTAGGTAATATAAATATGACTTGGCCTGTGACCTTTTCTGTTTTTGAATTATTAATGAAAAATTATACAGTGTCATCCGCACGATAAATAAACGTCAGTTAATAATATTATTTTGAACGTTGCCCGTGAAATTTAAAATTAAAAAAATTATAATATAAGTACAATCCGTATAAGCTTGATATCAGATATAAGCGCTGTATATATCCATGCATTTCATTTTATAGTAAATGGAATATCCTTTGTTTAAATGCCTTCCTGACTTTCTATATACATATTATACAGTAAATACTGAATAGTAATTACTACATTGTTTTTGGTTGTTTTTTAACGATTGTTTAGCACGATTTTATGTCATCAGAAAATGCAACACGCAAGGGAATTATGATGCGTATCGCTGATAGATTGGAAACTTTATGGCTCCCAATGTTTTCGTGTAGTTTCATTGTAAACAAACTACTATATATTCAAAGTAATATTGTTCTAACCAACAAATTTGTATATCTTAAGATACATTGATCACTTAAAATATGCACTCAAGATATACTGCACTAGATTATGACATGACGTATCAATACCATTTTCGAAATAATTTTTAATCAGTTCATTTCAAGATAAATTATGTTTGAACAACACCCGTAGTGTTGTTTAAAAATCTATTTGTCACAAGATTAGTTAATAATTTTCAAAATATGGAAAAACTTTGTATTTATATAAAATGAATGATGACATTTATTATGAAAAAGTATACTTATTCTGAATTAAACATTATAAAATCCGAAAACAATAATGTTTGAACAATAGTTTTGGCAAAGCCACTGTTTTAAATCCGATTTTACTAATGGCGAAGTTTGTTTATTAGTTATGTTTATCAATGACTTGATAAATTGATATTTGCGAATATCTACAGAAAACAATTAAAACGTTTCGAATTATATAATAATAGTCATTCAGATTATTCTCTACAAGACGTTTGAGATAAATATCAGTTTAAGAGTTAATTGAATTATAAAGACTTGTTATTATAATAATCAATATTTTTTTTATTTTTTAAAAAAAAAAATGAAATAAAAATATTAGAAAACCTATGGAAAACAACTCGCCTAAATGGGATAAGTTTTGCGCTGGTTTCTCCTTGTTAAAGTAAATATTCTGTAGAAATCCACTAAGTATAATTTTCCAATTCCAAGAACAAACTTCTGAGGCGTCCTTTAATAATTTTGGCTCTATACCAATAACATTTTCAATAAATACTCAACAAGGAAGCATTTTAACATGGCCACAAATCTGTCACGCTTGCTTCCCCTAAATATACGCGACCGATAAACTGTCCCTTTTCAGAGTATATAGGTACACGTCAAATCCCCATTCATCCCCGATGCCTTTGAAATATTTTTTGGTGTAAATGGAAGTGATTTCCTTTAAAACACCTGGGCTCCCCTACTTTTTCTTTGCCCCCATGTTGAAAAAAAAAATGAAAAAAAAAGTTCGTTGACACGAAACACAACATAGGGGACATAGGGGTGTAGCAAAACATTTCATACGAATTAATAATTTATTGATTGGAGCTCAACAAACGTCTGTAGAGGACCAATGAAGGCTCGTATTGAAGAAACTTTTGTCCCGGATACATATAACTTTTAATTTCACTGGGGACGAGACGTATGAATAGAAACTTTGTCACCATCAGCGATTATACCCCTCTTCCCTTGTTCTTTGAATCCATCTTCAACTGAAACTTTTAAATTCCAAATATAATTGTTACGACGTGAAAGTTTAACTGTTGTTTTTGGAGAATTGTATATAGCCGTCGATGTGTTTTACAAACAATTCAAACGGTTAAGAATAAAAATAAAAAAACAATTGCTTCCTAATAGACAGTCTAATTGACAGGTCGGTAACTACGTTTCTCGCGCATGAAGGCTAAAAAGTTTAAAACACGTGGAAAAAACACCACGCACAATAATAGGATTTCAAAACTTTTATTTTATATATTTTCAGACTGTTTACATTTACAACTGTATCGAGACAGCAAAGACCGGTACAAGCACGGCCAGACAAAGGCTTCATTATCTTTGCAACACTTTTTGGGTGTAGAATCTGGTAAGTTATTTCATCAAACTGTTTCATATATAAACAAATATGTACAACGACAACGTCATTTACAGGATTCACGTTGGACAAAGAATCTAACACGATAGCAATCATTTGCCAAGATGTGACTGTTGTGTTAGCATTTGATACCCGAGAGAGATTGATCCAATGGCAAGTGAAGATATCTTCAAACTTGGGAGACGGTGAGAAAATGTTTACAATAACAATACGTATATCCATTAGAATTGATATGTTTATAGTAATTTATTATCATTTGAGGATGGCCGCTTTTTCCATAACTATAATAGGATGTACACAGTTAAAATATGTTGGTTATTTTATAAAGAACCCTCAACAACTATATTGTATGCGCACGCTTAGTGCATTCATAAGGCTTTTTCATAACATGTTTATTTGGTTAACATATATATATTCATCTTGTGGGTTCGTTTATATAGAGAGATTACGTAAGTTGAAATATTCTGAGTAACGAAGGTTGTATATAGTCTGCGAATAAAAATAACATCATGTAGAGATTTTAAAGAGGTCTATTGTGCAAGCAACCGTAAAGATAACAAGTACAAATAATAATAATAATAACGAGGATAAAGAAAATGACTCAAAATAAAAGTAGACAGATGTATGAAGGTGTGAGATATGGATTATTTTTGGTGAATTTAAAACAAAAAAAAATATATATTTAAAAGAAGTAGGTACAATAAATTCGTGCACAGGTACTAATCGTGTTATGCACTTTACGGTCAGCGAAAAAATGGTATCTTGATGGATATTTCAAAATTGTTATTGCAGATCAACAGTTCCTGATCCAAATAGCATCCTGTCCGCCCAAGTCGAAAATATCTACAGGGCCCGCTCGGTTACATATACAAGACTTAAGGTTTTCGATGACGACTGGAGTCCCACCGAGATTAGCTGGCGTTTGGGAACTCCGTCACCTAAGGCATTTATTGTTCATAAATAATTTGCTCTACGGCAGTTTTGAACTTTTTTACATCTAATAAAATGTGTCCAACTAACAGGAAGTACGGAGTTATCGAGAACCGATTTTGTTACGAGGGCGGCTCAAGGTGTGGCAAAGGCGAAGGTTTGTTTGTGTGTTTTACCGATCAGGGAGACGAAATAACTAGATGTATGAACTTGGCGGCAGAAAGCAAGCTAGCCACCAGGAAAAAATTCCTCTCTAGAAATATGTCAGGTAAAAAATCCGGATCACAATCATGTTCTCGATGGCACCCGTCTGTATAACAATCGTAATTACAGTTTTAGAAAGTCCGTCCAAAAGAGGACTATTATCTCGATTAGATTCCAGAGCTTCCGAGTACGGTGGAGATCAAAACTCATTCAATCAACATTCTCATGATAGAAGTAATGAAGACAACATGTGTTGGCCATCCAACGAAAGTCGACTAGATAACTCGGACTTTGGAGATACCGCTTCCGTCGGAGATTTCCAGGATCCAAATTCGCAGGTAACTATTATATAATACGGTCTGGAACACAATATTTGATCTACAAACAATTCAATAAAACCATATAAAGTACGATCTATTTTAATTTTTAAATATAAATAATTATCAATAGCATATATATACTATTGCCTTTATACACTCACGGAATTGATTTTTGTGTTATGTCTTATTTAAAACAATAGGAATGCACGTGGACCCCAGAAATCGCTTTGGAACGATGTGCCAGCTGTATTAGTAAACTCGGAGCATTGTCTCGTTCTTCAACTATGGCCAACACCCCAGGAAGCATAGGATTCAATCCAGCGTGGACAATGGACAACAATGTGTCGTCATGTAAGTATTATAGTAATACATTGATTCAATGATAATTATTATACGACACATTTATATAAACTTACTATGATCATCTATAAGTTTATTCTCGTAAAAATTACTGTTTGAATAAATAGCGAATAGTTAACAATCATAAATGGCGACGCGAATAGATGATAATACTCAAAAAATAGTAGAATTTTCATATCCTCAATAATCACTTAAATTATATTGTACTGTTATTACATTTGGAATAATAATCCTCGTGTAAAATGTATAAATTATATTTATACATTCTAGATGCAGATTCTACACTCTAAATTCTATAGGGTTCTATCATTGGGTAGCCTCTCTGTCCTATAAAAAATACATGTTATTTAGTGAATTTACTTATTGTATACGTAATACACAGTGCACACTGCACTGATTTAAATATAGCTTTTCAAGTAAAAATGAATGTATCGCACATTATTATTATAAATTCATCAATTTATTACTATTTAGAATCATGCTTCGTGTATGGTCAACGAGTATTTATGTTTATTTACGATTTATAAGCAAATAACAAAAATAAAATCCATTTTTATGAAATAATTTAAAAAAGAACGTTAAGTCTGCACTCTCTTATTATCATTATCAGCAATTGCAACTACTATAGCAATAATACAATATTCTGTTAAGCGTAACAATAACCTTAGTTACATTACTATGCACGCAATATACACCGTAATAATACTAAAGTGGCGCAGTAAAAAAAAAAAAACTGTGAAAATAATATCTAATAAGTATTATTATTCTGCGTTTACATGTAAATACTATACCATGTAGAACAACTAATTTTACCGCCCAATGAGTATAAACAAATATTTCAAACAAATGGTACATTTTTCGCTTTACGTTTTACAATACGACTAGATTTGTGTTAAATATAAATAATTGCTCAAAGAACATAATATTAATATTCTAGTAGAATAACATCATATGTATAGGTAATCAGACATGGCTAGGCAAAGATTCGCAAGCCTAAATGTTTATCCGCATTCCGTGTATTATACTTAAGTGTATCGTTGGGAATTTTAGAACGAATCGTGTATCTACCTTTTTTGGCAATACCTCAACACATTCGTTTCGTTTGCTCTGACAATTTAGAACGTTTACCCCTCTCCAGCCGACCAGATTTTATATTATTTTTAACAACGGCGTAGAATCCAACACGCTATTTTGTTTTTGCAAACTTTATAAGCACTTTTGTTCCGACTAAAACCTTCGCTGCACACATTATATATGCGTGTACCTATAGTGTATATTGTATACGTATAGGATAACGTATAAGACTATCTAGATAAACGTTAAATT
Source organism: Chaitophorus viminalis (assembly GCA_025469195.1). Classification (NCBI taxonomy): domain Eukaryota; kingdom Metazoa; phylum Arthropoda; class Insecta; order Hemiptera; family Aphididae; genus Chaitophorus; species Chaitophorus viminalis. The sequence continues at coordinate 76,597 of JAIPRK010000103.1, read as the reverse complement.
TAACACCAAGAAACGAAACGTTATATTACATGGTTATCAATGTTGAAATAAAATCTTACAGGTTAATAATATTATAATTATGTGCGGCTATTTTGTATTTGATTTTATCATAAATCGTTTTCAATGTATAAATGTATATACAGGCATACTGCATAATAATAATAATAATAATAATAATAATAATAATAATAATAATAATAATAATATTATTATACTGAAATATACTCATTATAATTATTAATCATACGGTCTACCAATAATAATAAAAATCTTATCCTCTATTGTTGTCCGCTTATATTCTATACCAGCAAAGGGATTATCCAAGATGCCGCTTGTAGATTTGAATGTATATTTTGTATCCGTTTATATATATACACTAAAATATAATGTACCTACGTATAGACAATCTTCCAAGACGAAGTAATATTATTGTGTATTGATTGATGAACAAAATGATTGAATTGTAAATTTAATAGATGCTAAAAACATATATTTCAATTGACCTAAATACTCAGCGATTTGTAACAATACATTGGTTTCTTTTTTACATCCAAAAACTACGTTGTTTTAACGATGAATAAAAATTAAACGACCAGATATTTGGATTTCATTCTTGTAGAAAATTTTTAAAAGCATGTTTAACCATTTTTAGCGTCATACTAGAGAAAAATAAAAATAATATAAAATAAAATAAAATAAAATAAAATAAAATAATACATGAGGACGAAGGAATATAATTTTTAGATCTTCTTACCTCTGGTTTATAATAAATTTATAGTAAATTTCATACCGGAAATGAGTAACGGACACCAGTGTTGCGGATATCTGTCGTCGCAGAGCAGCAGCAGTGGCGGAAGCGCCGGATGCAGTTCTGTGTGCGGTACTGAATATTCTGTACCCAGAAAAGTATGCAACCCTATGAACGACAAAATACACAAAAGGTAAATGCATAACTGAATAGTTAAAATGTATACGCACGTAGATACGTTTATTTATTTAGTAGTAAACGTAGAGAAATAAATGTTAACCATTTTAATGCGCGCAGCCATAATAACAATTTTAGAAGGGTTTTCCGTGTACAATTGTAATAAAAATTTACAAAAATGACCATTCAAGATTCACGTGTTGTTTCCAAAGAATTTCACTAGAAATTTGTTCATATAATCGTATCGAAGAACTTGCAATTTATTGCGCTTTAACAATTCCTTCTTACAATGTCCTCTCGCATAAGAGAACGAGTGGAAAAATGGAGATGGCATAATAAGTTCTATATTGCGTATGTCATGTTTTTGAATATAAAAATAAATTACATTTCTTTATTCTTGAATCACACAAAACAATAGTTATGATAAAAACGCAGAATTTATTTAATACATATTATATAAAATATCGATGGGTAAAAATTGTTTTTCATTCGTCCAACACTGCCGCCGAAAAAAATAATCAAAACCAACAGGATATATGTAGCAATAGTTAGCTAGTTAGTTAGTTTACTATTTAGTTTAGAAACTGTTTAAAAGAAAATTGTTACGATTTATTTGCTATCAAATTTCCAGTCAATCCGAAACGTGTGCACCCAACAGACCACCGAAACCGGTACACCTGAAGCCGGAAACAAGTACGCCGGTGAAAAAAGCACCAATGCCTTTGCCTCAGCAAGAAACTCCGTGCGTGTGCCGGTGCAATGATAAGTCTAGACAACCCTACCTCAACAACTACGACACTCCAAAGACTATGTCCACTAACATCAAAGTACGTCAGAACAAAGACAAATTATTCATCAATCATTATTATGTTACAAAGTTATCGTTATGTTATACGTCATTTACTATATACGGATAGCACCGCTGAGACAGTAACGATTGGACATAGGACCATTTCAGATAACATCCCAATAATTCATATGTACATTGTATGTATTACATATATACATGCTGATTTATGCATTTGTTCATAATTTTTCGGTTATTATTTTTGATAATTTGATCGATTTACGAATAATATTAACTTATTTTTTGTCTCTGTTCATATAGCTATAGCAATAGCATAATAAATAAACTACATATTATAATATGGTTTACGTCTTAATATGACGATTTATTTAATTCAATACTGCCAGTTACAATTGCATACCTATTTATCTTGAATGTATAATATTAACTATTAGATTAGTATATTCTTTAAATTATATTCATATCGACCACTATGACAATATCCATGTGTATAAAAACTTAAATGCAATTAATTTAAATGAACAGACGAATTAATTCGTAATATAGTTTAATAAAATAAGAAACGTACGGGTTGCAAAATCCGAACTTCCGGATACCCAACTATAGATGAATTTAGATATACCCGGACGTAATATAGAGGTGTTAACTAATATACATCCTATCGTTCTGCGTTAAAATATGTTACACTATTTTGACATTATAAATATTATTGAAGTCAAATTACATTAGCCGTTACATTTTGAACATTGCAACAAACTCGCTCGTTTTCCAAAGCTTCACATTGTCGATAAAAAGAAAGAAAAAATGTGTATGAAAAGTACAAATATAAAGGAAAGCGGTTTTTTCGTTGATCAAAGTTTTTTTTTACATTTTATTTTCAAAATTCCAAATATCAATACATGCTGCTGGTAGCCGTATTTTCAATTTGTAATCATATTTTACTTTTACTTCCACAGTCAAATAAAACGTATCCATCCGTTCAAGATGAATACTACGACACGCCGCGGAACATCAAGTCCATTTTAGAAGTAAACCCCTACGGCAATTACGATACGCCTCCATCGCCCGTGGCTGTTCATAAAAAAACCAAGTAATTGAAATTCAATTCTACGTACATATTATTATAAATATGTTTTTAAAGAAGCTGAATAATATTAGCTCAAACTATAGATTTATTTAAATAAACGTTTCCAAATTTTGGATAAATGATAATAATTTCTTGTATGCTGTTAAAGTAAATTTTATTATAATTGCTATACATTATAGGTAGTATATATTATTCAGTACGTAAGCCAACTTTGGCGTTTATTTCAATAAATAGATTAATTAAATTAATTCAGTCGTTGATAGTTAGAGTTCAAGTATGTTTATTTTTTCTTTCTTTTTTTGTTAAAATCTTACAAATAGGAAATGCAGACCTATTGATTAGATTATTTGATAAACATTTCGTTTACCCGTGTTTTTACAGTGCTGGAACACAAAAACCACCGGACACCCAGTGCACAGGAATGTGCCCTTGCCAAAGAGCTATGGCTTGTTGGTCTCAAAACTGGATGGCAATGCCTCCTCACTGTAGGCGAAACAACCATCAAATTGACAATCAAATAACAAACAATATGGTAAGTTATTTATATTTTTTTTAGTAAACCGTAACCTTTACATAATATTTTTGTTTAACAAAATTATCATAGAATAAGTATTATAAGTGCATAACATTTTTTACGACAAATAAATGTTTATTATAAATAACTTGCATAAAATCTTTGAAAATTGAAAATACGTTTTTCATACCTAGGTAGTGATTTTTTATTGAGTGAATACATTTCTGCACAACAAACGTTTTGGGAAATCATTTAAGCCATTTAAGCCATTTAAGCGATCATGTACAGTGCACAGTGTACTTATACTGTACAATAACATTATAAAATCAAAAGATGTTATTGTGACTTTTGGATTGTGTGCAGTGTGTACACAAAACGATACACCGGTTATTCAATGTTTACCTTCAACTTATAAATTATAATATACTACAGTATTATATTCCATAATAAACATTTATAGACTTTTAGTTAGATACGTTTATTTACAACTGTTTGCGAATAATAGTAATCATTTCATTGCAAAACCTTTATGTGATTTAATATATTTTTAATTACTTTCAAGAGTACATTTTTAATTTTAACCGAAATAAAATAAAAACTTGTCCATATTATTATTTATTTATTATTAAAAATCTAGAACTGATATTTAATAGGTACTCCTGAGTTTTACTTTTATACCAATTTGCGTTTTATTCATAGTTACTATCTTTATTGACTATACTAATAATGTTTTCAGTAATCTTGGTGCTTCTCTACTACCTACTACGTTATCTATTGTTTTTGACGAAATCCTAGGAAACATTATTTTTAAGTAATAATAAAGTATTATTACGAGTATACGACGTCTCTGAGTGACTTAAATATCTAAATGACTACATCTGTTTAAAATATTTCTTGATTAATATTGTCTTTGATCACTGCTAAAATTGACTGAAAATCAGCTAATCCAATCGATGTTGCAAATACTCGTATTATCATCTTATTATAATCCTAACTTTTTGAGTCGTTTGTTCTTAATTACATCTGTCTTGAAATTAATCAAATTAAAATCAATAATGATCAACACGACTTATTCTATCCAGTATAGATTTACCAACATTAAATCCAATTTAGTTTTTTTTACACAATATTTATTATATTTAACTCATAGCTACAGTAAAATCGAGTTGATGAGCTGCGTTTTCAAAAATATTTTATCTTGTTTCCCAAGAAACTTTATTCTATTGAAGATTTATAAATTACTCTCGTAGCTTCGTTTTCACCTATGATAAATGTTCAAGTCTACTGGTTTAATTACATGGAATTATTTTCAGAATCTTCATATCGTATACCACAGAGTCAGTACACCAGTACACTATCGTTTATGCTTTTTTATTGTTAGGACTACCGATTTGTTTCTGTCCCATCGGTACTTTTCCATGCCAAATCGTCAATTATTGGCTGATAATATATAAAGCTTTTCTAACAGATCAATACTCAATACGTCTCTTGGCTTGACATGAAATATTGGACAAGCCTCGTTACGTCCTGTTACGTCTTTCCCTTATTTTTGTCGTCCCATATTAGTCATACTTAATGTAATAATAATTTAAAAATCAAAGTAATACCAAAGTTGATTCCCTGTATGCGTAACATATTGCAAGAGCCTTGTGCTTTAATAAAGTATACCCCAATAACCATGTATTCTGTAGTTTTGTAATGATATCGTACACTAGTATTGACATAATGATCTAAAGGGTAGTTACGGAATAAATTCTTCAACTGCGTTGTCTACACATGCACTAAATTCCACGCATACGCTTCGATTACGATTTCCTTACCAAACAAACATTCGCTTTGAATTATCTAGGTGATCGCGGTTTTAATGCTAATCATTTTCTTTCTTTCACACTACCGCATTTTACCTTCTAAGATTGATTACCCGTATGCTCAAAATCCCTTCAGCCTCTCTTATATTTTAAATTTTCATAACTCGTCACGTTCGTTCTTCTTCCGCTTTTCACGTCTATAACATAAATGTTTAATGCATATAGGTACCAACATGTTACGTAAATAAATAAATAAAATATTACGGCAAGAAATATATCTTGAGTTAAGGGGTAAGGGGTGTAGAAGCTGTTTTCACCTGCTAAACCATTCCAAAGAATAACCATTGTTTTGATATCTGTTATTTGGGATTCCATTGTTAGCATCCATACGTAGTAATCAGCGATGTGAAGTTGTAGCACTAAAAGATATTTAAAAATAAGACTAAGATAGATGTGCACTCAAAAATCTCAAAAATATGCAGCCTAATAAGCGGTAAAATTACGGAAAGAATTCTCCTGAGTACCTATTAAAAGTCCGTTAGGTAAACATATTTTATTAAATAAACAAAGAACAATTGTTTTGTATTGTTCAATTATTACGAAAGATAAACTTATTATAAAAAATTATAAATAATATACTGAATTAAAATCATAAAGTCACCAAACCAGTGGAAAATAAAATTAAAAATTCCCTTAAACCATAATATGAAACATATTTTAAAATGTGCAATCATATAAAATGAAAATATGCACTTTAAAATATCGTATAGGGAATTCATTTTGGTATAAAGATCACGTTTACATAATTAGAACGAGTAAAAATAACATGTAAAATAATACGATAGACATAAATATAACCTATAACCTATTGGCATAAAACTAAAAATAACAATCGATAGATTATAATCACAAGAGGAAAACTATTTAAATTTTAAAGAGGAAGAGCTAATCAATCATGAAATTCCTAAAATGCAAAAAATGTTTAACATAATTTTATATTAAACGCAAATCATTTTTATGCCGGTTAATAAAAGATAAGTGGAAACTTAACTATTCCCGCTCCATTTTCGCTTATGAATATAATATAAAATAATAATATGTGTAATGATATACCGTTACGGTAATAATTATACGAACCGCAATGTTTTCCTCGTAGACGACGTCGGCCGCGCACGAGTGTTGCCATCATCAGACCAACGGGACGGTCATTTACGCGACGGTGGACGTGACGAAGAAGAAGAAACACGCGGAACCGGCGGTGCGGGCGGTGTCACCGACGTGCAACTACATGAACCTGGAACCTGCAACACCATCGTCGTCGGCCGCGGTGGTGGCCAACGTCAACGGCCACAAGCCGGTGGCCGCGGACAACTACATGAACCTGGAGTTTAGCGAGTCGCTGTGCCATTACGAGAACGCTAAGAACGTGTTGGCCAAGGCGGCCGGGACGGCGAACGCTTGCGACCGATGCGGCCACCGGAAACGCGGTGCGGATTGCGCGGAGAACGCCGGGGGAGCTGGCGGCGACGAGAAGGGCGACTACATGACCATGGAACCGGTGAACGGCGGTCGGATGGCCGAGGCGGTCAAGCGGAACCTGTTCCCCGGCTACCTGCCCATGTGCCCGGCTAGCGGTGGCGGTGTCGGTGGCGGTGGTGGCCACGGCAAGCAGCCGGACATGTTGAAGAACATCATGAACCGGGGACTGGCAGAAAAGTCGGCCAGCATACCGAGCCTAAACGAGCTGCAGTGCAAGCCGCCGCCGCCGGACGTGGCCAAGAACAGGAACCTGTACCGGGTGGACGAGCCACGCAAGAGGTCCAGCTCGGCGGGCTCGGCGCGGTGCCTGCCGATGGTGGCGGTGAACGACGACGGTGACGATGACGACGAACCGCTGTCCGCCGCGGACCAGTCGAGCCGCGGCGGTGCATCGGACCACACGTCGTCGGCTGAGAGCATGACCAGCCAGATAGCTAAGTGTGCCGGACCGCCGCCGCCACCGGCCACGCAGCCGTCGGTCGCACCAGCCACAGACCCGGACGACGTGGCCGCGGGCCGCAACGGCCAGCAGACCACCGCGTTGGTGCACATCCGCCGGTCGTCCAGCGTGCCGTGCAAGAACAACCGCGACTCGTCCAGCTCCAACGACTCGGGCGTGTCCACCGGGTCACTGCGTTACCGGGGCGCCGACTTTGCCGAGTTCGAGCTGCCGCTGACCACGGCCATGTCCACGATGCGGCACAGGCGCACCATGGCCGTGACCGACCACGGGCCCACCGGCTGCGTACACGGATCGCTGCCCAGGCGGTCCAAGTCCACCGACCGACTCAAGGAGCTCAGCTTCCGGTTCCACAAGTTCGTAGGCCCGATCAAGTCGTCGTCCGCCGGTGCCGAGGTGCCCGTGTGCTTGAAAAAAGATAAAGGTAAGTCGTCATCATGTGTTTCATGCCGTGATTATATAACGAACGATTCAGCGCCCCCCGGGTACGGACGGGACGAAAAGGGGTGCGTGCGCCGAGGCCACAGATGCAGTATTCCTGGATAAAATATTATTTTACATTATCAAAAACCCTAAATAATGACATTTTCACGTCATTAAATTATATTATTATAATCGGATCCCATTCAATAATCGTCTTACAGGCATATAATTACATAATAATAATGACAGTCAGTGATGCCAAACAAATGTCATAAATTATGATTCATCATAATAATAATAATAATAATATAATGATCGCCTTCACTGCGTTAGAAATCGTCAATTGAAACATGAGTTTTCGTCAATTTCGCTGGAAATATTGCTATGCAGCCCCAAGCGGTCGACCCATGAATATATTATGAATATACCTATCTTAAATCTTAATATTTGGTCTACTGTGCGGTGGAACTTAAACGCGACTTCAGCATAACAATCAATGTAGAAATAGACAATAATAATAAATTACAATAGTTTTTGAATGTTTATATTCCTATCTTATTGCAATACCTATATTATTAGCACGATGTAGGTAAAATTATAATTATTATATCTACATTGTTAGTATAGTTATATGTTATATATAGTTACATAAAACTGTAGAATATAATATAAACAACCAATATTTTTATAATATAATAATAAAATAGTTCATCGCAAAATGTATTCGAAAGCACATGACTAATAATTATAATATATTTGATTTTAAAACAATTAAATACTACTCATCATCAAGTATTTTGAACACCGTGCTACTTATTCGGCGTTCACGCATTTCACTGTTATCGGCAGTTAAACGATTGCGGGTAAATCAAAGGTTGTATTTTAGTATTTATCGTTCAAGTCCGAGTTCCGGCAAGATATAAAATAATCCTTCAACTTCTTCGTTAAAATTGTTATGATCACGTCTTCACAATATCTTATACATCGCTGTGGTAGTGTTGTATGACTATTTACACAAGCTGTTTGACAAACATGTTAGAAATATCACCCCATCATTGGAGGGGTCGCTAAAGTTAATTTGCAACCCTTGAATTTCAGTGTTTATCCTTTCTCGTCGATGAAATGAGATGGCTTGTTATAAGATTACACATGGAAAAATGTTGTACAATTATTTTGATTTGAATAAAATTATAGGAGTTAAATAAAAGCATATTATGCAATTGAAAAGTTTGAAGCTTAGAACTTGGTGATAAAAATTGAAAAGTCATAGTTTTGAATAAAAATATATGAGTAGTGAGTACCCCATATCAGAAGAATAATTACGCATATATTATAATATAGATAGATACATACATATATATTTATATCGATAAGAATTATTAAAAACGAATTAGTTGGTACAGTATATTATACAGTAACGAATATACAGTAGCCATATGTACACATCTTTGAGTGTTCATTAAAAACAATAATCGTTTCAAACTTTGACATACGACGTCTCTGCGCACGCATCCAACCGTGGGTAATATTCGCAGCCCTGCCGACATTATGCTTGAATGACGGGGCACTTGCTGTCCCGGACGGTCGTAGTAATAACCTCCAACGGTGTATGGGTTTCAGGATTTAACATGCACGCGGAGGGGAACACGGGCACGGCGTTTTTGGACTCGCAGAGCACGAGCAGTTACACGTCGGACATGAGCGACTACATCGAGACGTTATCGTTGTCCTCGCACAGTTCTTCTGACACCAACAACGAGAATCTGCAGAGGTGCGTGTACACAACCTCTATAATATATATTATACGTTAAACGTACCTACATAATCGAGTTTTGTTGTTGCGACTTTGCGCGCATCGATTTTGATTTCGCTTGATTCGTACGTCTTTGTATATTTATTTATTTATTATTTTTTTTTTTGTGTGTGTGGTCGATTTCGTAGGTTCGGTGGTCGACCGGCCAAGACTACGCTGAAGCCGCGTTCCGGCAAGGAATATCATCAGATCGGATTCTTCTTGGACGGCGACTTAAAGGTGATGAACAACGCTATTTATACATTCATCATAATAATAATGATTAGTAATATCCTTATTGTTGCAAACAATCGAGTCGTATATGAGATGTTTAAGTTAAAATAAAAAAACTGTAGGTACCTACATTTCTGGTAATAATTTACTAAACTAGAGGTAAACCTCCGATTTTAAAGTTTCGAAAAATACTAAAGTATGAGCTGGACTATACCAAAAAAGAAAAAAATTAATAATAATCGTTAAACAAGCACTAAAAATTATAATAAGCACTAATGAAATCAAAACATATTTTCTTCTGTTAACAATAATTAATTGGTAAATGTTATAAATAATATAAATTATTATTCATGAATTAATACGTTTTTTTAAAAAAAAAAAATCCAAATAAAATACAAAAATATTTCTGTTGTAGTCTCAGTGTCTGGTGACTCAGTACTTAGTTTAAATTTTTCGAAAAACACATAATAAATAAAATTTGCACGCATACACCTAAGCTAAAAAATAACAATAAGACTGAAAAAATAGCACCTTATGAGAATAAAAAATTTTAAAAATATGCAAAGATTTACAGTACAATTCTATAAAATTTTATAATTTTAAAACCCCGATAAATAAACCAAATAGCACTGCTATTTTGATAAGCATTATGTATAGGTAAGTAGGTATATGCCTAATAATAAGCAAATTCTATAGGATCCGAATTTTATTTAATTAAATAAATTAATTAATTAATTAATTAAATTAGTTAAAATACTTTGAAAACTTAACCATGTATAGAGAACGCCAATATAAAGATTTGGTGAAAATTTCAAATTGTTGCGGTTTTTCATTTTTGAGTTAGAGCATTTTAAAAAAATGTATTTTGTAAAAACGTGATTTTGCGTAAAATTTCCCGTTTTTTCGTAATTTTTTTTATCGTTTTTTTCGATTTTTTCAAAAAGTATAAAAAAAGTTGGATTTTTGACTTGCCTAAGTACCATCTACATTCACTTTCCTTTCAGAAAAGTTGCTGTTTAAGCAAATCAAAGCATTTTTACTGCCCCAAAACGTGATGACAGACCCAAAAATAAAAAAATAAAAAAGAACACACATCATTGTAAAACCAATAGATTCCATCACTCCGTTCAGAATCTAAAAATTAATTAAATGATAGTTACAAAATGATATATTTTTACCCATATTATCAGAGTTGCATTGGACAGTTGAAACTTTTTTCAAGTTTTCAAACAAAAATCCAATCGGACGATACATGTAGGTATTTTAGAAAAACTGCGTTCGACGTCTACAGACGAATAGGGGCTAAGTTGTAATGGATTAAATCATCACATGTTATATCTTCAGAAAGTTTCTCTTTTGATATTTTTTCGCTTCCTAGAATATTTGATATTACGGTGAGAATTTTAAGTACCGATATTTTGTTTAGTACATCCTCTTAAGTTATTTTTTGAAACCGTTTTCCCGAGGCTTGTTTATTTGTTGTTTAACCTTTTCTATTGATATCACCAAGTCTACTAAATAAAACAAAACTTTTCTATACAACACACGGATTCCGATAATAGCATCCCAGATGATAATTTCCAGAGTAAGAGCATATCTTTATGTTTATTGCCGTTTCAAGATAAATTATTAATTAATATACTATAAAGTCTATAATATACCATACGGTACGCCATAAACTGAAATTACATCAATAAACGTGACCATAAATCAAACATAACGAGATAAATCGATTGAGTCAACCATGAGTCCATGACCTTAAAATACATATCATTATGTAATAAAAAAATAATCATTAAAATTTCAAATACGTTAATTTAGAACACATTTTGAAAAAATGTAACTTATAAGGAAAAAAAAAGTAGGTATCTAAAAACGCAAAAAACAAAAGCATAATAAAATGCTGAGCATTTTATTCTAAGCAGTATAAATCGAATTAGTAGCTGATACAGCTTCGTTTTAGAGCAATAGAAAAATGTCATAAAAATCCTTACTCCAATTAATACCAACAGATTCGATTGATTGCGGTAATCAATTTTTCGCGTCCACTGTTATTATTTCACTGACATGTTGGGGTTTTTTTTATGTACGACAGGTCAAATCTAATATACCGCCAGTACCTGAAAAAATGGAAACTACTTCACAGCGATACACGACCGCAGCGCAAGAGAGCAATGTAGCCTAATTGAGGAGCAAAGGGGAACAAACGCGCAATAGAGTGACAACTGTGAAAGTTTTTGTTTGGTCAGTACATGAAATGTATTTGAATTTTGATTTAATGTTGGGTGATACTACAGAGTGCAGAAGAAAGAAAAAAACCACAACATTATTGAATGATTACTGTACATTTGATTTTACTGAAAATAACATATCACAATGTGTATAAAATATTACTGTAATACTATGATATACATAAATAAAATTCATGTAATTTTAGTGTTGAATTTAAGACTGCCAACTTGAAAACAAACTGTTCTATACAAACAAATGTATTATATTAGAATTATTGTATTCTTACATATTTTATAAAATAAAATATTTACATATTATATTGTATTCATGATAATAATGGTATAGCCGTAAGAACTAGTCATCTATAGTCAATTTAAAAATTCGTAGTGGAATATTTTCTGTAGTGTATATTGTATAACTAATAATAAAAACAAAAAAAACATATATGAGTTTATATTCTTAATTTATTTACAATATTATATTATGTTTTAAACACTAAAATGTATGTAAGTTTGAACATTTTGTACACATTTTTTTTTATTAAGTATTACAAGAAAATGAAAAAAAATTGTCAATACATTTTTTTTAAAAACCATAATAAACATACAGATAAATTATGTATTTAAACTTGTGTTTATCTTTAAATATCAACAATGATTTCTTAAATATAATCTTAAATCCACCAAATAACTATTTGATAAACTAGTACATATTGTATAAAATATTTATATTTTTTATAGTACAAATAATATTCTACATACATGCACAAATGTGTGTTTTTTGGGGGTTTTCTTAGTCTTTTTTTGAGTGATGAGAACACATTTCTTTTTATCACATAAAATAATAATATAATCATAACTCGAGATAAATATTAAAAAGTAAATGAACTTTAATAAGTTTATAATATTATAGTAAAATGTTCATTCCTTATAATTATTGAGGTTTTTGAGACAGTTCTTTTAGCTTATCGATTTTCCATCTTATAATTTTTTCTTTCAGTTCGGTAGCTATAAATAAATCAATTTTGTAATCAAAATGTGAAAATAAATAAGAAACTATACAAATTGTGAATAGTTTAATAAATTATTGTAACTCATCAATAATTTCTAGAAGAAAATAAAAAATTTTTTCAAGGATATTAGCACCAATACCTAAAAATGTATTTTTATATAAATATAAACTTATAAAATTAGCTACATTTTACTAAAAAAAAGAAAATCATTTCTTTACTAAATATATTAATTGATATTAGTTTTAATACTAACGACTATTTAAAGGTTTAAGTTTAGATTCAGTATTCAGTTAGTTGATTCTTAACAATTAAATGTTAAATGAAAATAAAATTTAGGTACAGTTTAAGAAAATGCTTTTTTTTTTCCAAATATATTTTAAATTAAAATTCCTAAAAATTATCTTACATTTAACTTTTCAACTGAACTTTTATGATAAAATATGCTATTGCATTTATTAATCTGATTAATTATAAAGTATTATTATTGTTAATGCCAAATTAAATTCATAATTAAATGGCTATCCAAAAATAATAATTATCGATTGTCAAAAGTATTATATTTGGGGGCATAAGGTGGCAGACTAATTAATTGTTTGCCAGCTGCCTAGTTTCCGATAACTAGTACTATGATAAATCATCTGAGTATTTAATAAGGTATTCACTTTTAATTATATGGAGCTTTAAAAAGTGAAATTATAGGAACAGGTTAGCGAAGGGTCAATTGTGCTTTTAAATTTAATCCTTCTAAATTGGTTTTGAAAAATAATTGATTCTGAGCAAAGGAGGATGGGTGTATCAGCAATAAAAATGTTCTTTCCCTGTTAATAGCAAAAAATATATTAATTATTTAAATATTTCAATGAAATTATACCTGAAGTTAAATCTTCTTCACTTAATGGTTGACGATTAAATGGATCAGTTTGTGAATTTAATAAATGACGTTTAATAACCTGTCGATCCATAGTTTTTCCACTACTAGGTAAGACAACAGGATCGTCCATCAAAGTATCCATCAACGGATCTACATTTTAGCAATATTTATTAGTATTTTGAAATTAAAAAAATCAATTTTATAAAACCTCTAAATTCTTCTGGAGCATCATTGAAATCGACTTCTTTTTTAATATTTTGAATAGACACTTCATTTGCCTTGCTAGCTAAACCTCGAAACTGCATTACTTCTACTTTTGATGAATTTAACACTCGCATCATTCGGTTAGCAGCATCATCAAATAATTCCATTCGAAAAGATCGCTTAAAATATTTAAAAAAAATTAATGACAATAATTTTAACAAATAATTTCTTTAAAAAATTACTTCATCAGCAGCAATAGCAGCAGCAAACTGATCACTATCCAAATGTAAATAAATGTCAATTAGCTGCTTCAGCAAACGTCTAGGATCCCAACCATAATTTTCTGGTGTTTTCACTTTTAAATTTTTACATTTTGGACCGCACAATTGTTGTAAATTGAAATTCAACATGGCTGTAAGCCTATTTACTAATTCAGGTCGCATAAATGGCTCTTTTATATCCTTTGTTAGGTAATGAAACATATCTACAGTTTCTTGGGCTAATGTTAAATACGAACTAAAAAGAACGAAATAATGTTAATGATCATTAACAATGTCTGTATATACAGTTTTACAAACCGGCATTGTCGTTCATCAGCAGAAAGCTGTCTTGTTCGAACTGTCTGAAGTTCTTCAGTCAGCTTATTCCAAGCAGTAGTATCTGCCATTTGTTCTTGTATTTCATGAATACGCTTTAACGACTCTAAGCTCTCATCCAATAAAAATGTTGTATCATTAATCAGCATGTTTACAAATTTAACAAATTGTATACCAGTTCTAAAAGTATATATATACATAAAAATAATACTTAGCAAAAACATTTTACATTTGTTTTTATTTTACTTGGATTCGGCAATAACTGCACATCTGTGCATAGGACTTTCCCACATACTTTTTAAAATTAAACTGATATGGTAGCGTATAGTAAATTTATCATAAAACTCAGAAGTTGCTCCAGTAGATTCAATTACTAAGTAGAAAAAAAATAAGTTTGTGAACATTATAGTTATCAAATAAACTATTACTATACCTGTATAAAATTTCATTAGAGCAGAAGGAAGGTGTGTGAGTGAAAGTGAATGACTCATCATCATATTATTCAATACTTCAGTCTTTGGCTGAATACTTGGATTTAATACAAATAAAACTTCAATAAGTTTTGCTAATAGATAAGGATTTTTAAATGCCGCTGGAGAACAAATACAAACAAGAATCCATGTTAACATTGTATCAAAAAGCTTGAACTCTAAAGCCTTCACTGCATATCTACTCGTAAAAACAAAACCGAGATAATAAAGATAAATCTAAAATTCACAATAAATTATTTTAACAGAAAAACTTACTGCAAAATGAATAGTAGGAAATCTGCAATATCTTCAACAAACCATTCTGGAATAGCAGCTAATATGTCTGGAATTTCGGAAGGGAATATAATAGTAGCATTTGGTATGTATGGAGTACCTTGAAGAAGAGTCATCATAAACTCCGCAACTGAGGAATAAAATACAATGGAACGGGTAATAAGATTTGGATCATATAACACTAAATCTCCACATGATTTGCTTTTCACTAGTTTCTATAAAAACATAAATAATTTGTTATAATATTTTTTATGTATCATAAAATAACTGAATAAAAATATAATTTCACCCTCAGCTGTCTTTTCCATTTTATCAATAATCCTTTATTTCTTAGAGCTAATACAGCATTTCCTATCCACTCAGATTCAGTATTTGTTACTTCATCAATCTATCATACAATAAACATATATATTTATCAATTGTCTTATTTTTGGTTAAAACCAAAAAAAAATAACACTTACCAATTTTTGAAGATCTCTTACAGTTCTATGTCTTCTTGTATGTTTAGTGAATGCTGGTATTAAAGCTATGTGATGACAGTATAATGTTAAAAACCAACATCGTGTAGAAAATTTAACTTCATTAAAAGATTTTCCTAAAACACAAATGAACATTTTAGCAAGATAATGATTTAAAAGTACTTATAAATTAAAAATAAGTATGAGAAAAAAAATATAATATTAAATTAAACCCAAAACAATGAATTGAGAAGCAAAAAGTTACAGAAGCATAGCTTAAGGTCTTCTTCCGGTGGCTTGTCTTTATTTATTAATTCGGCACATGATCACATTCAAGTTATAAGATTTTCTATTTTTTCTATTTTTATACAATATAATTTCTAGTTTGATATTAAATTAAATAACCTTCCTGGAGTAAACATATGAGGCCCTATCAATTGAGTACTGCTATGTACAGATACTAACTTAATACATAATAGTTTTCCTGATAAACCTCTACAAAACTTATGAAATAGAACTTAAAAGTTAATACCCATATCATTCTTTATTACTCATTAATAATAATATATATAATTTTTTTTTTTTTTTAATATGAAGGGTTAATTTATTTTTGAGTAAATTGTATTAATCAACAAAAATAAAATTTAATTGATAATGATTATTGATTATTAATTATCTGTTGATTTAAATATTTAAAAATGTTCTATATTTGTATACATGTAATAAACATAATAAATCATAATGTCTATGACAAAAGACACACCAAACATTAACAATTAACTAATCGTAAATCGTAAGTATAACATTTATAAATTTATTGAACAATATACTCAATACTAGATACAATATATACATAAAGTCAAACTTTGTATACATTTTAAATTTTTAAGTAAAAAATATAATAAAAGCATAAGTTTTTTTTTTTTGACAAGTACTATATGAATACTAAGGTATGAATATTTAAATACTAGAAAACCATGAAAAACTAAAAAAAAAAAATTTGGTATTTTTATTTTTGAATAGATACATTAGTGTAACTAGAACAATTCTCTTTTTAAAATTAAAAATAATAAACAAATACCATGAATTTTGTTCATGTGATAAATTACATTATTATTATTTATATTATCTATGTACTTTCATCAAGGTTAATATATTTTAATTAGATAAGAAATTTATATTATTTATTATATAAGTTCCAGATTTAGACAACTACACATCAACAAAAATGTAGATAAAATACACTAAAAACATACCCACAACTGCAAGCCAATCTGTAGCTTCTTGAGATGAAAATTTCAGTTTTGTATCAGATGATATATCAATTGAAGAATCTTTAGAATTAAATATGTACATTGGATCCACTTTTTCCATTTTGATCTAAAAATTTAATTTGTTAAAATAAATTAGTAAATTTTGTTATCACTTCATCAATTACCTTCACTGAAAGCTCTTGTAAAGTAGACAGCAAATTTAGCATGAAGCCATCACCAGCCACTGTTCGCTCATCTACACGCATTTTACAGCGATTCTCATTACATACCAATATTTTAGTAATATACATCAATGTCATATCCCGTGAACTTACATTTACTATTAAATTATACAAGATTTTGTTCAATCCGGTCTAAAAATAAGTTTAATTAAATTAAAATTAGTATAATTTATGTACGTCATGTATATTTTTATTAATTTTAACAAATGTATTAAGTGAAAAAAATATTTTTTCTAAAAAAATTTAACTAATATAGTAATGTTTATTAACATTATTGGATAAAAAAACAAAAATCATATTGTAATATATCAACTAAATATCTGTTGTAGCCAAGATGATTCAAATATCATGTATCAGCTAAAGCTAACTGTTACTGTACTGTAAAAAAAATGTTTACTTATTTACTATACTAGTTATAGTTAACAGGCATAGCATATGTGGTTAAAGTTACTGAAAGATAAAAATATTGAATAAAAAATTTTAATAGGATTTAAAATTATATTGAGAACCAATTTTAAAAGATCAAGAATCCTAGATCAGGGGAGACTACATGGTCTATAGAGGACAGGGATGGATTTATGATATTGCTGTTTTAGTCTACACAACTTGAAATCAATGTACCAATAATATATTATACACTTTAAATAATAAAGAAAATAAGAAAAAAGTTATTTAATAGCAATTTATAATATTTATTACTCACTCGGGTAGTTAGCATTTCTTGTCTAAGACCTCTAATTAATCCAGCTTTGTCCGATAATGATTTATAATTCAATAATTTATCAATTACTTTAGGATCATCTTCAGCAAATAATGAAACCGACAGAAACGGTCCTAAATATGATGTATAAGACAGTTCACGACCAGTATTATGAGATTGTCTTTTTGGCATAAATTGTTTCTTAAAATATAAAGATTTAAAGAATTAAAAATGTTATATTATATTAAATTTAACTTTTAAACATTGACTCACCATTTTAATTATTAATGAACAAATAGGCAGATTATTTTTAGATGAAAAAAAATTTAAAGAAGTCAGTTCATGAAGTACTTCAATGGGTCTACGATGTGTAGATCCTACAAAACTAGCATATTTCATAATACTATATAGATGCTGCAATAATGGGCTAAAAATCTAAAAAAAAAAAAATAATAATATTATTGATAATTTAGATTAAAATTTTTTTAAATAATTTAAGTACAATACACTTACTTTTTCAAATATCAGAGGTTTTAAAGCAGTACTACATAACAATTCATTAATAAAATCTCTTGGCATTTTATCCTGTATTAGGAAGTCGGTAAGAGGAGAATGTATTGGTAATAAAATTCTAGCACTGTCTCTATCATCCGAAATCCATATTTTAGTTAGTAACATAATTGAATGCTGCACACATTGTGTACGTAAGTTGTTTAATGTTTTGGAAACTTGAACAGAACTACTTCTCTATAAATTTTTTTAAAAATAATAAAAATAAAAAATGTTACAAACTAAATAATAATTGTAATTTTTTTCATTTTACTTTAGGATACTGATGTTCTTCTACTTGAACACGATTATAGCAATCAAACAAATATTTCAACCCCCCTGAAGTAGGTGATTTATCAATAGTAAAATCACTTTTCTCAGGAAGTTTATATTTTTTCATAACTTTACCTAAAGCTTCTTGAATACACATACTTATAAAATCCTAAAAAAAAAAAAATGACAATAAAGGTATGAATTAAAAATTAATAAATAACAACATTGGTATGGTTGAAATTAAATTTTTTATTTTTTATTTTTTTATTTATTTTTTGATGCAATAGGTAACTAATACAGTAGAAATAGTTTTCAAAAACATTGAAGAGACCAGTAAGAAATAGTCATTTTAACTGGTACATATAAACTGATGTTAATATGACTAATATCATATACGAGTCAATGATAGTTATATTAACAGATGATATTTTGATATTATAAATGGTACTATAAAAATGATTGCTACTGTATATAAATTGATATTTACAATAAAATTAATTTTAGTTTACACTATGAGAAAATATTTTCTATAAAAATATTAGAGATAATTAATTAAATATGAATTATTTTACGTACTGGCACTTTAATAAAATCTTTAATATGTCCATTTGCCATCGTATCAGCAACAGTTTCTGGCAAAAATATAGATTCCTTATTTGATTCATTAAGAGTTACACCTAATATTCTTAAGGCAACTTCAAAGTTAATGTCTTGTCTAGGAGGATTCTAAAACACATACAAAATTATAAGAATTATCTTATTTTGAAGCTAAATACAACTTACGATTTCTAATGGTCTTTTCCTTCTAATACTTTCTTGAAAATTACAATCCTTAGGCTCATCAACATCCATATTTTCAAAGCCAGAATCTTCTTCTGGAACAATAATTGTAGATGGTCCAGGTAGTTTAATAGGAGAAATAATTTGTTTTTTAGAATCAATATCAGTATTATTATCATCAACTTCCATTGCTAATTCTTCTGTCCGTGTTGATTCATTTGGCTGAGAAACAAATGGGATTTTGGTGGGTACTGCATAAAATAAAACGAATTATTAACTTTAAAAATAAACAAATTAGTTCAAATTTAATTTATATTACATAAAGAAATAACTTCAGAAACTATTGGAGGAGGTGGTGGTACTGGAGGAACTCTTGTAGTACTCACAGCAGCTAAACGAGCTAAACGACGTCTTCTAATCTGTGACGAAAATTAAAAACCTTTTATAAATGTAATTTAAAAAAAATTTAATAACATATTTATATCAAGACCATGATTAAGACTTTTTTCTTTCCCTTAAAAATTATAGTTTTATCAACATTAAATTATAAAATAATTAAGTAGTGATAGTAAATAAATTATACAAAATATAGATTCAAAATGATTAAAATAGGGAGGGCTATACTCTTGCCATAATTTTTTTAATTTATATTCAGTTCACTTTATCAATTATAGATTTTATAATATGATTAAAAATTACAATAAAAATGTGTAGGGTACTATAAAATAGATATCATCATAGTATTAATTCTTATTAAAATAATTGTAGATACTCATTTCCATTTTTCCTTATAAATAATAGACCTATATTGTAACTATCTTTAATTTATATTTAGTTACTTCATTCTGTTAAAATATTGACTATTATTCAATACATTTATAAAAATAACACACAACCTAATATACCATCATTATACAACTTTCTAGACTGCAGTTATGATATATCAAAAAAGCATAATAATCACTTCTTTGCACATTTGATACAATAATTACAAGTTATAATTTAATACTTATTTCTTATTCAATTATTGGGATAGATGAAGAACATCTAAACATATAAAGAATTTATAAATAGCTAACTTGAAAAAAAAAGTTGAGTTACAAATGTTTAATTAACAATATATAGAATACTTTACTATTACTTTTAATTAAGTGTTTTGATTTAAAATGATTAAACAAAGTAATATAAATATGAACAAATAATTGTTTACCCATTAGGTATAGGTACTTAAATATTTTAGAAAAAAGTTTTTTTCCGGATTGAATTACTATTCACCCAACATTATCAAATACTTTGTTATTGAACGTCTTACAATAAACTTCGATATAAAGACAAATATTATTGCTATTATAATGTGTTTCAATATTATCATCTCAAAATATTTAATTATATATTAGGTAGTTATCATGATAATAACAATAGTATTTATTTTAAAAATCAATAATTGGATAGTAAACTTGAAATGACAACAAAGCAGTCAAGTTCTCGGTACTAGATCTTAACACAATAATTGAATAGCGAGAAACACAGGAATAATACAGATCAGCAGTTTGTTTGAAAACAGTGTCTACCAAGTAAAATGAAACGAAAGCAGTATTGTTTGAATGCATCACAAGGAAATGTCATGGGTTTCATACAAACTTTGAGGACAATTACAGAGTTATTGGGCGAAAAACGTTGAAAAAAACCGTGGTAAAAATGATTTATATAAATAATCTCCGTAAGCCATACTAAATTATTCTTACCTCTTCGGGAGTTAGGCCACTCATAGCTAAATGTTATTTTTTTTTTAAATGACTTCCTATATTGTTGAACTACGTGTTTTTCTATCGACGGTGGACAACAAAAGCAGTGACAAAACGTCGGAAACAATGAATAAGGTCGGTTGGTGTGCGCAATACGACGCAGCCAAGTTAGCCCAAGTGGCGTAGTTCGTGATTACTGATTTTGAGATGTTCTGTTTTGTGTTTACAAATTCGTGTGTACGCGAGTGCGTGTGTGCGTGTGGGTACGTCAATGGGAACGGATGAACGAAATGGGATGAAAAAATAAATAAAAATATCCTCAACGAAAAATACTACCAATCATTGCACGTAGCCTCATTAAAACATATGTTCGGAAGCCCAACGGTGGCGCATTGACAGGAAGACGGAAGAGAAATGAGGTCACTGACTGAAAGAATGAGTCTCATAATCTCAATGCGGAGGAGACAGACGCAATCGTCAATAACGAACGGCCGTCGCTAAGTTCATTCCGTCGTTATCGCAAAACAGCAGCCCCGTCTGTTATCAATTATCATCGTTGTTATCAGGTTAGAGATCGTTCGCACTCCCATGCCGGGGCCCATAGACTTTATGAGTTGATTTTTGATTCTTCCGTAACCGTACGTTGGCACGGCGCCGATCAATAATTAATAATAATTATTTCTATTCTCAATAAACACGTCTATCCGTCGTCGTTGGTGTACAACCTACGATTAATCGTACTTCCGTTTAAACATGTTGTCCACTGTCAACAAATTGGTTTTCGGAATAAAACCATTCATGAACTACGTGAGTACAACGTGAAATTAAAAACATTAAACAAATATTGCCTGCTTGCTTACTATTTATAACAATTGATAATACATTTTATTGGTTACATTATCATAACTAAACTATGTGTCTGTTCTCTGTTCTTTTGATTTAACCACAGATACATACACTGACTATTGTTATTGTATATATCTGTGGATTTAACTGAAATAAATACTTTTGTGATATCAATTATTTTTTCACAAATACATTTTAAAATAAACATTGTATACAGAGAATTGATAAATTCTTATACATAATTGAATCAATAACATTTTAACTAAATTCAGTTCAAACTCCAAAATGATTCTTATTTTAAATATATATTAATATCATTAAATGTTGACTGCACTTTTTGTTTCATGTCACTAATGCTTAAATAATTGTACCAAAAGTTTGGAAATATAAAATTTACTTGAAAAATAAAACTATTTTTAACAATTATTATAATTATTATAATATTATGAAAGTAGAGAATAGGACATCTCAGATTCAATTAATTTTAATCCATACTGTAAAAGTAGATTTGGTATGATTGTTAACCTTACATGGGGTAGGTCATTCATTAAGTCATCAGTATTGATGAATTGCATACAATTGTAAGTTTGAATAAAAATCTTCTATTTAAATAGATTATAAATTTGATAAAATATGTCAATTTCAGTCTTAACTTATAAATCTGTCATTTTACATTTCTGGACTTATAGCATTCAAATTTGGGGTACTGCTAAATTATCCAAGTCTAATTTAATCCTTCTAATCTATTAATCTTAGTATCTCTAGTATATCACTAATGATATTTTACAATAACCAGTAATTAACAACAGTTACCCTTCTTAATAAAATCAATTTTAAAGTGTATAATAATGGTGCCACTGTAATTTTATCATGTTTATTTCTGCGTACTTGCTCATTGTAAATAATTATTTTACTATAGATTGAAGGTTTTAAATATATACATAAGTAATATTTAATTATAATTTATTTTTAGTAGTTGACAAGATACTGAATGTTGGGCATACATTTTACAACTTAACTACTTGAACTAGTAGAGCTAAGCTGAATCAAAAATCATAATCATAAGCATAACTTATGTTTGCATTGGTGATAATAACAATTGATTTACCCTCAATACATCATTAATATACTCCTTCAAGAGTTCAAAAATTGTTGGATTACTTTCTTACTTTACATCATACTTTACAATAATGTGTAAACTCAATGAAAAATCCTTTAAAACTTGTTCAATTATTATAAGCCAGTTAAGTTGATTATAGATTGGCATAATATGGATACTGTTAAACTGTTAAGCCAATTGTATTTAATATAATGAAAATATAATATTTGATAAACTGTATAAAAAACAAACAATCAAATATCAATGGATTTGAAATTATATTCGCATTCATAAATACATTTCAATACACATAATATATAATAAATACTAAAATAGTAATTGTGTCCTGGACCTAGGTATTTAAATTATATCTAAAGATACAGTATTATATTATTAATATTGATTATTAATTACTTATATATTTTAACATTATGTAAATTACCCCAATAAAGTAACAAAGATTTTTTTGATTAGGTACATCAACTTTACATAAGCTATTTTGTTTTTTTATATTTCAATGTTTTTATAGAGAGTTTATTCTAAGAAAATAGATGAGATACTACCTAAAAACCTATTAGAAGATATTCATACTGCAACTCAACAAAAGGAACTGGGTGTAATTTATGATAAAAGACCATTTAAAACTACTCTAGAAAAAGATAAAAAGTATCATTGGTGTTCTTGTGGTATGAGTAGACAGCAGGTATTGAATGATTTATATACCAACATTGTGCTAAAATTGTGACCAATTTTACCATATTAACTACTATATTATATTTTTATTTTATAATATTTAGCCGTTTTGTGATGGCACTCATAAAAATCAAAAGCTTCGCATAACATTGAAACCAATTAGAGTTCAAGTAGCTGAAACCAAAGAATATTGGCTATGCAATTGTAAACAAACCTCTCATCGGCCATTTTGTGATGGGACACATAGACAGCAACACATACAAGATGCAATAAAGAAATATTAACTTATGTTTGTGTAATATTTTTGTATATTTTTTGAGATATAGTTTTTTGTTTGGGCACATATTTGTGTAATTGAAAAAAAAAATGTTTGAAGAAGTTGTATTAAAAAGTTGTGCTATTCTAACACAATTTGTTTTTTTTTTTTCCCCCAAGACATTTTTTTCTTAACTCTTAAGGTAACTATAAAATAATAGTGATTTAACTTTTGGCCACACAATAAGTTATAATATAATAAAAACAAAATTATAGCAATTAATTAAACTCTAAAAAAAAGTAAAAAATAAAGTATGTTCATTTTGAATTTGTAATAATATATAGTGTTTATAGCAAGCATTGCCGTATAAAAGACAAACTAGCGTTAAATTATAATACTTAGCACACTATATATTGTTTGTTTTCAAAATGGAAGAAATATAAAATCATATTTTATTCAATGGCTTTTGATAAAAACTCAATAAAACGTTTGCCATATTGTTCTGGATCGCATGTTGATATGCCATCCACGTTTGATCCATGTTTCAATGTTTTAGCTGCTTTAGCTGCTTGTTTTTTCACACCATAATGGGTAAGTACATCAATCAATGCAATGAAATAAATTTCTCGTACTGGTGCACCTGTTAAAAAAAAATATAAATAAAATAAAATAAGGCTCAAAAAACTATATATTAATACACAATAATACTTTCATTGAAGGTTGAATAAAGGTTAATTAAAAAAATGTCATAGATTAGCAGAAGACAGTAGTTTTAAAGGCATAGTTGCCTAATGCACACCTAAAATGTAGAACACTTCTCTCCAGCATGTACTCTACCAACAAAACTTCCAATTCCCCCATATCAAAAACATATGAGAGGCTAATGGCTAAAGTTCTTTGTTTTTTATAAAAATAAAAAAAAAAATTATTTAAATTCTATTACAAGTATGTTATAAGATACCAACTACGATTGATCCATTAAACTTTAATATCAAGAATAATTATTCAACCAAGTATTTACCTTCACTACTAGGTATGGCATAGATGTCGAGATCAGGTATTATAGCTGCTGCATCATACTGGCAGAGGCTTGTATCACGTGCTAATAAACTCTGCGGTGAATCTGGAGGGGCCCATGTCACAGTATTACCAGCACCCTCACTATCTTCAGCATCTTCATCTTCTTCTTCTGCATTGACATCCCCAGTACCACTAGCAATTGCTTCTTCTCTTTCACGTTCAGCGCGAGTACAGTCGTGTATGCCCAACAACAAGCTATAATCCATCAAATGTAGGCCCGTCAAAAACTAGAATGCAAAATTCATATGTTTTAAAAGATTAAAATTTAAAACATTAATATCACACTCACATCAACATCGGCACCTAGTATTTCCAAAAGTTTATCTTTTGCTTCATCTCCAATATATATTTTTGTACGTTCTTTGACAAAATCGTTGTCTTTAAATGTTGGTAAGTCTTTTTCCTTCTCCTTGTCTGAAGCTTCTCTATCTACTGTAGAACCTTTGAGATCAAATTTTCTAAAAATAAATATACATATATATTAACGTTTGAATGTACACAACCATAATATATAATAATCTGTTAAATAAATCAAGAATTAACCAAAAAACTTGCATCATAAACTATTTATAATATTCTCTTAAAAATCATTTAAAGTTAATATTTTAAAAAAAGGCAGGACTTTTAGCTAAGATGAGATATGAATTACAGAAGTAGGTGTATGGTATAAAATTTTTCATTGTTCTCAAAGAAATGATTGGGTGAATGAGGTCGGGATTCGGTGAATCAGTTTAAAATAATAAAAGTGAAAGATTGTATGGTATAGTAGAAGAACCAAATTTCTTAAAAAGGTAAGTTAAACTCTTAATCTAAAATTGAAAATGCCTTTAAACAGCACAAATATCATTAAATTATTTTAAAAGTATGAAATGACTTATAAAATGCTAAGATTGAAACCTATTAAATGTATTGAGTCTCTACAACAACTAAAATTGTAGTGTATTGAAATAATGTAGAGAAAACAATGTAAACAATTTTATATTGTTTTCTAAATTCAGAAAACTATTGAGAAATTCAAAAAATGTCCCCACCCTCACATATAAAGTAAACAACATTTTCTATCAAAAAAAATCCCTTGTTTCTATACATAAATCCTCCTGATCTAAATCATATACATATATGCAACAAATGAAACAAATCATGGTAAAACCAATAAATTTCTTGTTTCTCTCAGAATCTAGAATGACAATAGCATATACAATTTAAAACTGGTCCAGTTTTAAGATAATAAACATGTTATAAATTAAAAAAGTTATTTAAATTTTATATAAACAATAAAGAACGTAATAACATACAATTACATAAAATCATTTGGTTTTTGCCAAAACCAAGCAATCAAATGTTATAAATCATTATGCTTCCATGATAATATATTTAAAAAATTGAGACGAAAACTTAATATAGTAGAACCTCCGTTAGACAAATCCTCTATTATCCAAACTACAATTAGTATATCCGAACGTTCTGTTATCCGAATTTATCATAACTCTCGCTTTTAGATTATTATTAGTAGATATTTTACATGCGTGAATTATTAGTAGATGGTCAATTTTTTTTAAAAAATATAATAAACATTAGATGTTTCTATGTATGTATGTATGTATGTATGTAATGTATTTCTAATAATATAATGTATATAATTCTCATAAAATATTAATTGTAATAATAAATATTTAATTATAAAAATAATAAATAATTAATACATAATTGTAAAATTTTTTTTTTTTAAATTTCCAATATCCGTACTTTTGCGTATTCGTACTAGGTGCGATCTCAATTAGTTCAGATAATCGAGGTTCTACTGTAGTTAATATTGAAGTAATACATAATAATATGTATAACATTGTGCATAATAAGATAACTATATTGAATTAATCAAATAATATATTAACTATTTACAATACTTGAATATAAATAGGATAAATATTGAATACATTAATGTATTTAAATAATAATAAGTGGATTAAAAAGAATGAAAACAAAAACAGTTTTAAAAATGATTATCTAAAGTTTAGATTCTAAACCAAACCTCAAAACCTAAGTCCGACATTGTTCAACATAATTTAAACTTTTGGTATCTAATTAAAAAGTTGGATCACAGATTATATAAATAAAATCATTGAAGTACCAAAACATATTCTCTGCTGGGAATCCAAAAATAAGATAATTAAGAGATTATTACACGAAGATAAAAGATATTATAAATATTTATCACAAATCATGATTTATAATATTTAGTAGATATATTAAATAATAATTTAGTTAAAAAATATAAGTGGTAACATGTAAGTATACCTATGTGTAGCCAAATGATTGCTAAAAACATTTCTCATGGCTACAACATAATGTTCATCACCATCAACAGTTAAACGATACATTCCCAAATATTGAGGAAGAAGAGTTTTTCCATGTCTTTCAACAACATACTAAAAACAAAATTGAAAGTTAAATATAATTTTTAAGTAATTAATTATTTCCTTACAGGATGATAATGTTTTAAAAATGAGTGCATTCTCTCAACTTCTTCACTGGTCAACGTTTTTATTATGAATAATTTGTCATAGGAATAGTAAAAACCTGCATTACTTTTTCCTGATGCATCTGCTGAAACAGGCTGTGATCTAAAAGAAAAAATTAACAGTAAATAAAATAGATATTAATTTAAAATAAATTAATTTTATCATTAAAAAATCATAAACATTTATTTAACTAAAAAAAAGGATTAGTATTTAAATTTTAACATGTTATACTCAAAAACTAAAATTATTAACATAGGAAATTAGTAAATATGTATTTATTTACCATAAAATATACTAAAAAGAAATGAATTATGAGTATTTTCTGATTTAACATTAATACTAGCTACACAACTATTTCATGAACATTTTTAATATTATAAAAAATGTTAGTCAACTTAAAAGAGTTTTCCTGAATTTCAAAAAAATACTATTTGGTTAACTAAGATTTTATTTGATTTAGTTTAAATACAAAATAGCATAGTAAAACCAAAAACTTTACTTTTCTCAAATAATAACAATTAAATGTTAACTGAACACGTCAAATCGTTATTATAATTCATCTTTCCTAGGATTTAATATTCTTCATTTATAAGAATAGATATCAATATGATATTCAGGAAGAGCTCAATAATAAACTATTCAATAACAAAGGCACACACATGGTTAGTCCTCATTCATGTACCTTCTTTTAATTTCAGAACAATAAACTTTCATTTTTTTAGGCTTATAGTTAATTGTCTCCATATGTAAATTAGGAGTAGTCAAGGATCTTCGGTTGTACATCATTTTAAATTTGCTTTGACTTTTGCGACAACAGTAGCTGCTTTCCTCAGAGAACCTTATCATTTTTCCAAAAATAATTTTAGTATAGAAAATATGTTATTTTAGAAATGTAAAAAGAAATACCAACAGAAATTGGAATAAAATAAATTAATAAATATTTGCTATGGGCTAATATTATTTTAAGTCCATGTAAGAATTATATTCAGAATTAGTTAAATTGTTTTATGCAATTATTACATGATTACTCAATAATTGCAATATAATCTAATTGATAGGTAAAGTAATAAACAAACTCACAAAATAAAATAAAAATTTTCTGCAAACACATATTGATTTATGCCTACAATACATTGGAAGTATAACATCAAAAACAAACCATTATTTTTTAATTAAACTAAGTTGTCAATATAAATACAACAGATAAATGATTATCAACTTATTACAAATTAATTGAAAATAAAAAAGCACCCAATGTAAATTATTATGTTACCTTGTCATTGACTCTTTATAATCCAAATCATCAATGCCAAAACGTTCCCTTAAATTGCGGAAAACCAATGGACAGTATTCTTTGATTTTAAAATGGCTTGGCATGTTTTCTCTATAAATCAATATAAAAAATGTATATTGCTAATAGCATATTAGAGATATAGATTTGAATTAAATACTAACTTATTAAACAAATGGTTGTCAACTTTGACTTTTGAATATGCTCGGAAATCATCAGGAAGTAACATTACTGGTATTGTCACATGACTTAATTCATTAATCTGTAACATTCCCATTTCTTATATCAATAATTTACTATACATCACTAACTATATTTAGAAAAATCATTTATATTTTTATGACTTTCTTATAGTTGTAATGAATAATACTACAGATAAATATAATATGTATAGCTTTATCCTATGGGCTTAAATATATAAAATAATATATTACAATCTATAAATTATTGATTGCGCAATTTTCTGTTTTCTTAAACGACCAAATCAGTTAAATGAAATAGTAAGTAATTGTATTTTAATTATTTACTAACACTAAATAATAGATTTTTTCTACCATAGTTTTTAGTTTTTATTTAAGTAATATTTATTAATACACATACATGTTTTTTTACAGATAAGTCATTAATATTTATTTCTTTTGTTGTCAATGATACAGCAATTAAAATAATCAGAACTATAGTTTATTTCAAATTTATTGGTAGTAAACACAAGATTTTAATTACAGTACCAATGCTAATAATAAATATAATTAGTATGTCGATGTTTTTCAATACTAACTAAAATGTATGAAGATATATGTATATAACATATATATTATAGTAATATTTATTACCAGAGGCATCCTATGTATACAACAAAAACTAAGAATATTTTAACTTCTAAGACTTAATTCTTTTTTATCTTAGGTCTTGTATTTTTTTAAATGTAGAGGCATGTGAAACATAAAAAAATGTTAATGTATAAGTGTACTAAATGAACAGAGAATTGAGTATTTTCAGAAATTATGAAAATAGCTTTAAGTATTATTCAACTAATACAGCTTATAATTTTAAATAATTAAAGAATAAAAGAAGATATTAAAAATGAAAAACTATCAACAAATAAATTAATAGTTATAAACTTATAACTTTTGGATATGAATAAGAATAACTTTTTAAAACAACCTAATTAAGATTTATCGAAAGTTATAACCGTAGAAAATAAAGTAAATATTAAGTATATATTATGGCAAATATATGCAGTGAATTATAAAAATATACTATATGAAATTAAATTTATTATATCACACTTTAGAATATTTTAATAAGCTTAAAATCACAAGTAAATTTCCAGGTGATTACTTGTAAATATTTAAATGCTTTTTTTACCTATATTATACAATGATTTTAATGCTACTGTAAGTGATTTTATTTATGTATAATTATAGTTATGACTGAATATTATTACTATATTCATAACATAACAATTTAATTTAAAAATAATGATACCAAATTATAGTAAGAGGTTAATTAATAACAGAATGGTTAGTGAAAAAATAAGTGTACTAATCAAACATGTTTTTAAATTTAGTTTTTGTACTTTATAGTTTATAGTAATTACTAATTACTAATTAAATCAAATACTAAAATTAACTAAAAATTATACATTTTTTTTGTAATAAACCTAAAATAGATTATTTATAAACTATATTTTATAAGTAAATATAAATTGATTGTTTAATAACACATTCTTCTCCTCCAATATGATACTATTCATTTTTAATCTGATCCTCTTTTTTTTATAATAATTAATTATAATTGTAAATAATATATTAAAATGACATTATTTTCTTATTACACTATTATATTATATCTAATGTGAAATAATTAATCTAATTGTTAATGAATTGTCAAGATAATATAATAATAACAATAGTAATTTTAATACAAAAAAATGAATAAGCCATTTAAAGAAAATATTGATACACATTACACAGTATGATTCAAAAGTTAACATTTCAAAGAAGGTAAAATTTAGATTAAAAGCAAAATAAGTAATTAATTATGATTTATGAATATGTATTTAAAAACAACATAGAAACTTATATATTTGTCTTATAAATTAAAAGTCATATACAAAAATAACATCATAATAAAAATCCCTCGTAGAGGAAAAAGTAGATGATCGCTTTCATAAAAAGCATATTAGAGGATTAAAGGATATGTGGTAGAATAAAGAGTACATTGGTACATTGTTAGTGAAACAGTTAGTGGACAGAAGACGGTGATTATGAAGATTAAGAAAATTAAACAGAAGAAAAGAATTGCAAATATAAAGGTCTTCTTGATGAATGCAATAAGGATAAACATAAAGGAATAAGTAACAGTAATATGTTAGTAGGTGGTTTTTGCCAAACTAAAAGTAAGAAAAGGAATCTTTGATTTTACAAATTATTAATACATCCATCACAGGCTAGAGAGTAAAAGATTGAATGAATCTGAAGAACAAGATGAGAGGTAGCTGAAAGAAGAATTTAATACCATGAGATAAAATTGAGAATCAGATAGGATAGTAGCTAACAGGGGGATAGATTAACCATACTAAAGCCAAACCCAGAAAATTGATAGAAAGGTCTAATTATAAAACTAATAATTTTGAAATACCCATCTATTAGCATAATACTATGTGTAATTTGAAACATTTTT
This sequence comes from Chaitophorus viminalis, assembly GCA_025469195.1. Classification (NCBI taxonomy): domain Eukaryota; kingdom Metazoa; phylum Arthropoda; class Insecta; order Hemiptera; family Aphididae; genus Chaitophorus; species Chaitophorus viminalis. The sequence continues at coordinate 44,859 of JAIPRK010000103.1, read as the reverse complement.
TACATTAGGTAAATAAGACGGAATACTAAAAAAAATCTTTATACATACTTTTATGTTACTAACTTTATTTATTAACACCAGATCTGAGAGACAGTTTTACCATATAAAATATAATTGAAGCAAAAGATAATTCTACCAGTAAGAATTTGCATGAAGAAAACTGTATGAAAAAACATGATTTTTACAAACACAAACACAGAATTATGGTGAAAAGATCAAAAATCTCTAAGAATCATAAATAGATAAAACAAAATGATCTGGTGTAGAAAAAATAATAACAGGACTAATGATTAAATAACTAAATAAATTTAAAAAAGTTGGTAAAAAAATTAAATATATTAATTTGTCTTTCAGTATTAAAGTTATTATAAATATAACAATTATAATATATAATATAAACACATAATCAAACTAAATTTAACAATAATATAATTTTCACTTTCTATTTTATTTTTTAAATTTAAATCCTTGAAGATTTTTAAATAGCTTCCTCCTTTCCCTTAAAAATATTAATTTAGTTAACATGACACTAAGTTCACAAGTTCATCAATGGGTTATATATAGGTTAGGTATATATTTTAATGCAAAGTAAAAAAACTTTTAAACACTTACGTAAGATACCTATTTTAAGAAAATTTAAATGATTAAAAATCAAAAATTAAATAAATAGTTTCCTAAATAACTCTGAGAGTACCTATATTAATAGGTATAGTACTTAATAATAATTTAACAACAAAATAGATCAGAAAATATAATAATTAACCAAAATATATATACATACGGTGTGATTGACACCCCACATGAGAACAGACAGCAGTGGCTCATTAGCACGGAACAACTTAACCTTCTGTCTCTTAACACCAATGTGTTTTTTCTTCAACTTGCTGAGTCCACCTTGTACCACACTCATAGTTATTTCAAATTGTTGCGACAAGCGTATTAAATCAAAACTGAAAGTGTAATCGTCGACTGTCAAAAACTATCGCGACAAAAAGTGGACAGATCCCAAGTTGCTTATTCTAACTTGTAGACATCTCAACGTGATGTCTGAACTTCGGCCGGATTTTAAACGTCCGCATTAGTAGACTGTAACTAAAATTGGACGACAATTTTCTGATGCAAGTGTAGTGGAAACTATTACGTTGTGCGTTAATATTAATTTTAAGTGTTAACAATACTAATGAAAACACTAGAGTAGACTAAACAACTAAATTATGATCCTTTTCGACGGACGGCCGACAGTCAATACTCATTATTTTATCAATTAATTATCATAATGAAACCGTGGATCAATAAACATCAAATGCCCTTTCCTTCATGAAAATGGTGATAACGCTTATCTCACTCAGCATCCTCAAATTCGACAGCAGAGTTCAAGAATTCAACGAACAAAATTGAAAATACCACGATGCAGATATAATCTTTTTTCTATGCACATAATGAATTAATCTACATTGTGTATCATATATTAATACCACAATAATATAAATCGTGAATCGTAATACGTATATAAACTATAAAAGTATAAACGTATATGGTATGTACTATGTATTTACATTTACATAAATGTTTTCATTGACCATTGTGTTTATACATTATACCTTAATTTCAGAGGTTGTTTTTGAATACCATATTAGAATAAAATTTTTACTTTTTATCTGTGCTAAATGGTTCAATCAGGTCCTATAATATAGAGTACAGTCATATAGTTTAACTCTTTGGTATTATCTTTCGTCTAATGTGCTGTTGAAATAATTGTTTTATTTCCTAATCAATTTGTTGTATAATTACCTAATCATTTTACAAGATTATGGCAACATTAAGAGAACAGAATACAAAACTTAAAGGAATTGTAAAAAAAAATCAAAAACCAAGATGTTCCATTGCAGACCCCTATGAGAAATTTTGGTAACTGAAATTTATTTTATTTTCATAAATGCTTAACTGAAACCATTTTTTTTTTTTATTCCTTAGGCCACTCTTAGACACCGAGAAATCTAAAGTATTAGTAAAAGAATTGGAATCGTAAGTACTAATGGACTAGTTCATTCTAAAAACAATGTTCATACTAAGAGAAATTCACATTTTTTACAAAATTACAATAATAATAAATGCTATTTAAGTTGGTTATCTTAGATAGTAATACAACTAGGATTTCTCTGGCAATTACATTAAAATACTTATAGTTAAAAACTTTTCTATTAATTCTATATAAGAAAAAAGTCTACTATGTAGGTAACAAATTGGTTAAATCCTTTAAGGCAACATAAATAATACGTTTTTTTCATAATATTAATAATTATAAAGAATAGGTAAGCAATTTTATTTTTAAAACTAATATAACAATTTATGTTTTTAAATGTTTAGGCCATTCATCTGCATTAACAATTTTTTTTATTCAACCCCCCGGTTTGTTTACCACAACCATTTCTTCATTTTAATTATATTCTTACCATTTTACTTGCTGCTATCACTATATTCTTCCTCCAATGGTAATTTTAAATGTATGTATACCATTTTCTTTAGTGAAAATGTTTTTATATATTTAGTTGAACTGTAATCCTGTCCGCCTAATATTTTAGACTTGTCTGCGAGTTGTGACACATACTTATATATCAATCGTCATTGATTTGTATAAATATAATTGTTTTATTGTTAAAGACTATTTAAATATATTTCAGAACTATATCTAAAGAAAATGGAAAGTTAAAAGTAAATTGGTATGCTTTAAAAAACCTTCCTTTGGATGTACGGAAATGTCAGATTAAGGATCTTTCTAATAAACATAAGCTTATAAGCCCTAATTTAAAAGCACAGAGGTAATGCCAAAATGTCAGTAGTTGAATTAATAATAAATATGAAGTGTAGTATTAATTTTATGCTTTCAGATCAATTTTAAAAATGGGTATTAATGAAGTTGGTCGAAGTATTGAAAGAGACCAGCTAGCTTGTTGTTTGATAGCTGAAGATGTAGCAAACTGTGTAATTGCTAAACACTTACTTTTAATGACTGCTGCAAAGAAAATACCTACTTTAATTATTTCAGATTTGCGTTCAATTACAAAACATATAATAGGTTTTTCTTCTGTAACAATTGGACTGAAGGTTTGTATTATTTCCACAAGTAGTAATTAATAAATAGTAATGTAAATTAATATCAATTTTTAGACTGATGTATTAAATAATAAAGGAAGTTCCTTGCATAGTCTCTATCAAACAATCGTACAACTATCAAATAAATTTAAGAATCCATATCTTAAACAAAATATCAAAAAAGAATCAACAGAAGTACAAAATTCTATAAAATTAAATTTTAATATTGAAAATTATTTACTAAAGAAACCAAGAGAAGGTAGAGCTTTTGTACCAGGAGGTACATCAAATATCCGGACATTGGATGATTTATCATTTATACCCATTGATAAAATGATTGTTGAAGAACAAAAAACATATAGACAAGATGATGAACTTGTTGAAATATCAACATCTACTAATTTATTTAGTGTAGATACTAAACCTATTGAAGATATTGGAGAATTTGTGGAGCGTAAAACCAAAACTTATAGAGAACCTTTGAGGTATTATGGATTAAAAATGAAAAAAATGAAACCCAACTCGGACAGAAGATGCAGAGAAGGAGAAAATATGAATAAAATAAATAAGTAAAGATTATATTCAATTATTGTCAATTTGTGGTTATGCAAATATAAAAAAAATATATATATAAAATATACATCTGACAATAATTTATTAGATCAGGTTCAAATGAAAATGAAATCACCTGTTTACATCTTTTGAAACATAAACACCATATACAAAGCTGAAAAAAAAATTAGTCAGAAATATTTCAAAAAATGTATTTATAAATTAGTCTTACTTGCAACTTCCCATTCAGATTTAGACATTGTTCCAACATTGTTTAGTTTTTTTTCACTTAAAAATTGTTTGGCTTTCTCATACTCATCTTCTGTTCCCATAATTTCATTTCCTTCTTGTGGTGGATACAACTATGTTAAAATTTTAAATTATAAAACAAAAAATAAAAATGTATTTTATTACTGATTAATTAACTAAGTATTAAATTTAATAAAATTTCTTTGGCTATGGAAAAGCTTTAAAAACTTAAAAATAAATAAAAAAAACTTACTTATGTCAATTATTTATTTTTAATATATATTCAACATAAAAATAATTTTTATAAAGTTGAAAATAAAAACCAACACTATTTATTATAATAATTTAAAATTTAAATACCATAACCAATAGGTTAAATACAATTTACTAGAAAAATAATTTTATAATTTTATAGTATACAATTTTTATAATCTATTGTAAAAACAATTAGTTATTATTTTGATCAAACTAAAATGTTTTAAAAAATAAAACTGAACACAATAGATACTAGATAGATATAAATAAAAATTAATTAAGCAAAAATGTATATATATATAAATAAAACTGTAATTTATTTCAAAATGATTTTAATAGTGTTTAATATTTTAACTCAATTAAAATATAAATATAAAACTAAGGGTTTTAAGTATTTGAAATTTTATACAAGTTTACACTCTAATAAACTAGACTTTAAAATCTTTCTAATTTAATAGATTAATAATATTAAATTATAGAATACTCTAGCCATTTAAATATATTTCATATTTATAATCAGTTACCTCTAATGCAGTAATCCGGTTTAAAAAATTTATGTCTAATTTTGAATATTTTTCAAAAAATTCACTAAATGTCATTTTCATTTTCAGTTCCAATCCGTGACTTTTAGCTAGCCTGAATAAAAAGTATTAGAAATATTAAATTTTATATGTTTTTAATATAAGTTATTTAATTAACCAACTTTTCAAGAGCAGGAAAGTATACTAGAAACTCTGGACAGTCAACAACTCCTTCGAGATGAAAATTGTATTTTGCACCAAATATTGGAAATGGTTTTTCAATGTCACACATAAAATCAATATTATAAATGCTATTACCAAACTGTTTTTTTCCACATTCTTTTTGACGTCGTCTAATTAATTAATTACAAAAATGAATATCATTAAAAATTTGTATCTACTAAATCCCTATCCCTACTAATATTATAAATGCAAAAGTAATGATGTAAGTCTGTTACACTTTCATACCGGACCCGATTTTAATGAAATTTGGTACAGAGATTGATTAGATTTAGGAGAAGAGCATAGGCAAAATCAAGGATCAAAAATTGCATTGTTAAGGCTAAACTTTAAAAATTATTAAATAATATTGCATTAAAAACCTAAAAACTATGTCTCTGCCAAGACTGTTCGATGTGAAACCGGGTAATTGAGCTAGTTATATAATAATATATAATAGTTATATAATTTAAATATAACTATTTTTATTTACTATAATTGATTTAAAATATGAATACATACTATTAAGGTTAAAGTTGACAAATTTTAGCTGCGTTTCAATAGCTATAAATTTTACTTACACTATTTCTGTAGCATCCGGTATGGTGCCAATAAAAATTCCACCACTCATAAGGTTTGCCGAGACATTTTTCAACATACAATCAGCTTGTTGAATGCTCTCGAAGCAATAATGAAATGCAAACTGACAACTTACTAAGTGCAATTTCATACTTGGATTTGTATAAAATTTGTTAATACTGACCTAAATATAATATATTCATACATTTAATTGGTAGTTTTTTATAGTAAAAATTATAATTATTTAGTAAACAATATTAATTACTCTAGTGCAGTCTGCCACAATAAATTTAGCATCAAATAAATATCTATTTCTTCTTTTCATATCTTCATACCTTGACTGACAATTTATTATCGATCCAGAAGATATATCAACAGCTACAAGATATTCCATACAGCTAGCATTTCTCCATTTGTTTAAATCACCTCCTTTACCACAGGCAATATCTAATACATGCATTTTTCCATCGTGAATTCTAGTACCTCTTAGTTGTAGCACAGCTTCCTCTAAATATTAACGATGAATGAGTAATCTGGTGGATCATTTGAATAAAAAAAATGTGTTCCACTAACGGATAATAGTTGATTTAATCCAATTGTTAAAATTACGTAAGTACAAAATACGTGATTCATTGCGCACGGCTAAATTATTTTCCGCAGAATCGTAATGACGGGCAATAGCTGCAGACAAGTGTTCTGTATTTTTGGTGACGACTTCAGCCATAATCTATGTAGGTAATATATGAAAAAATTAATAAAAATAATAACAATTATTTTAGGGTAGTAATAAAAATTATGTTCACATATCTGTGAAAATTATGTCTGAGACAATAAAAATTATAATTCATTGGTTTATTTGTATATGATGTAAAAACGACCGGTAGAAAATGCGTAAACAGTCAAGTCTGGAGGTATTTGTGGATATAATCCGCAAAAAAAAAAACCTCTTCAGTTTTTATGTGCACACAGATATTTCAAATTAAAAATACATATTAATAATAACAATAATAATTACATGTAATTGTAAATGTATATAAGTTATTACAATTTTACAAATGAAATTTGACGGCGAGAAACGCGCGCCGTGCACAGTTGGGCCGGCTGTTGGGCACTGGCTACTGGCATATGATGAAGTACGAACACGCCAACACGGTGTAAACAACAAATGTTAAGTGAATAATGATAATTGATAATTACCACTAAACACGGATAAAAGGTTTCTTTATCCGTGCTACAAAAAATAGAATGCAACAATATTTGTGGCCGTGCCGTACAATATCTTGGAAAAAACAATTAAAAACTATTATTAATAAGCGAAAACAGTAAATTCAAGGCACGGACCTAAGATTGTGTACGTCAAACCGTGGGTAAATTTAAAACCATCGACCCAAAAATGACTAATTAGTAATGAGTAACTGATCCACATAATACATATTTTATTTTTTATATTAAATTTTTATATACCAATGAACCTGGAATGCTTACTGCACAGTGTCGCCCGAGCCAACGTGTTAAAATGAGATAGCCAATAAAATAGGTGTATCTATCTTTATTTGACATATTATAATGTGATATCATGAGCGTTTTATGTTTTTATCACGTTCACGCGCGACCCGCTACAGTTCCCTCCTCTTAAAAAATCGCTTCGATTCGCGAACGTGAGAAAATTGAATACGTAGCAGAGGCCAGTGCCAGAGACTATTTACAGTTAATGTGTGTGCTGTGTCCGCATGTTTTGAAATTCACCATTGATAGACGAAGTAGTTGTGAAAATATACGAAACTAATGGCAACTCAATCATTTCTAGACATATAAACTTCATGGTGTAATTCAGACGTAAGTCATCATTTTCGTCTTATATATAGTTTAATACGTTTTTTTTCGACGTGTTTGCGTCTGAAACAAGAAGGATTTACCCGGAATACAGACCAGATGAGTAGCAGTTGACATAATACCTATATATAGTCTGTTACTCATCAATTGTCATAGTAAATCTGTAGGCCTTCAGTGTGGATCAATGGACATGTTTACGACACCTAACTTTAAACTCATCATGTTACTACTGTTCCTATATAGGCTTCCATTAAACATGATCAGGTTTATATAATAGGTGTAAATTGTAGGTATTTTATGTAGGTATTCAATAAAATATTTGATTCAAGTAATAATAATATCCAGTATATGTTCTGTTATCAATTAGTCAAATTATACTTATATATTTATAAATACTATTACCTAGTGTTTTAGGGTCCATGTAACAAAAATAAAAATTGTTTTATTCATTTCCCATAGGATAGTTTATTAAAATATAATGATATTAGTAACAAATATTTTCATTTTAAATTATCGATTGGCCGAAAGAGAAACTATTCTCTAAAGGGCCTCAATTAGCCTTAATTAGTAAAATGTATTGGGTTTTATTCGACTTTAAAAACAGCCTAAGAACATTAAACAATTATTTAAATGGTCAACAGTCACACTTGTTGCTTAATATATTTTTTCTTGTTTCAAAGCTACTACTTTAAAAGTGTAATAAAATAAATATAAAAATAGTCCCTTCTATTCAATAATATGTATTAGAGATAGATATTTGTTATTCATGTATGTTTTATATTTATTAATTTATTTAAAAAAATTTCAATGAAACAAAGTCCTTTTGATTATATACATTATACATTATACATTATTTTTTAAAATTTACATCAAAAACAGTAATGAAGAAAATGTGTACATTAAAAATTTCTTAAACTTAACATTACATTATACTTAAAATTTTCCCTACTTAATGAAAAAAAGCGATTTGAGGTGGATAATTTATTAGCTAAATATAATGCGCGAGGAAATAATTAATCAGTACCAGCTTTTTTTTAAAAAAAATAAGGTATGATAAATAATTCATTATTTGTAGAGAAGTATGATGGAACACGAAGGTCTATTTGTTCAAACAAAAAGGGACAATCAATATTTCCATTTAATATATCAAATATGTATAGTATATCTGTAATTTTTTTCTAAAGGAAAGTAAAAGGAACAATAAACTCATCGGAGATATGGTATGATAATTTAACCACCTGTGAGCGATGATTAGAGATGAATGATGACAACCTTATAAATCTAACTAACTGTAAAACTATGACATGAACATGCATTGTCTAATAAACCACATTTAGAAAAAGTATGTTTGTATTAACAAGCTATGATTATATCAAAAATATTATGATATTTTAGATTAATATCAATATCATTAAAAACCCTTATTAAATACATAAATGTTCTATATTACTGATAATATGTTGTTAACATCTTAAATATATGCAATGTAATCAACTTATGTGTTAATTAATGTAATAAACACTAATTTTTTTTATTTTTTAGAAAAATCAACCTCAATTTTTGAATTATGGCTGTAGTATTGGAAACGACAATTGGAGATTTAACTATTGATTTATTTACTGAAGAAAGACCCCATTGTAAGTACTGTTTAATAATTGTTTTAAAAACATTTTAATTTTAAAAATGATATTTTATTGTTTTTATTTATATTAAAATTTTTATCAAGAGCTTTTAATTTATTCTAGTAATATTTCTGTGTATTCTTACATTAATTTTAATTCATACCTTTATTCAATAAAAATTTAATTTTTCATATTTTCCATATTTCTTTTTACAGATATTTTCATAATTACCTTTGAATGAATTAGCATATTTTATTAAATGAACTTATTGAATTTAAAACGAAAACTCTGGATTTTTCATAGATTTTCCAAATAGTGTGTGATAACCATGGATTTGACCATGTGATTTAACCATGGTTGTGCAATTATAAGACATGTACATTCATAATATTAGTATCAATTTTTGTTTCCCTTCATCATTTTTCTAATTTAGATTTTGCTCACAAATTCTAAATTGTTCATTATAAATTATAAGATTTGTATATTGAATATGTTAACTATTTTTAAAATATATAAATTAAAATAATTGAATTTTAAAAAAAGTACTTTAATACAAGTTTGGTTTTACATATTGATGATATATTTATTTTAACATTTTAATTATTTTACAGCCTGCAAGAACTTTTTGAAGTTATGCAAATTAAAATATTACAACTTTAGTCTTTTTCATCATATTCAAGCAAATTTTGTAGCTCAAACAGGTGATCCTACAGGTACTGGATCTGGAGGAGAATCAGTTTATGGGTAAAAAAATACTAAAAATTATTTTATTTTAAAAATAAATTAATACTTAGATAATTAATTGTTTTAACTTATGTTAGAATATTATCTGGTGAAGATGCAAAGTACTATGAAGGAGAGAAAAAACCTAAAATTAAACATGATCGACCTGGACTCGTTTCAATGGTTCACTGTGGCAATAATTTGTATGTTTTCATTTTAACAACTTCTTATATCTTTCAATTTTAATAATTTATTTTATTTTACAGAGTAGGATCACAATTTTTCATAACTTTAGGTGAAGATACAACTTGTTCATTGGATGAACATATTGTTTTTGGTGAAATAGCTGAAGGCCATGATGTATTATTAAAACTAAATGAAACAATATGTGATGTTACACATCGACCCTATCAAGATATAAGGTATATATTTTTATAAATAAAGTAAAATTGCGAGAGCTTTAATATTTTGTTCAAGTTTAGATAAATTTAGTAGTGCATTCATTTTTACTTTAATATTCCCTTTATGTATAGGTCACTTATGAATGCGCCTCTCATTACAAGATAATGAAAGTGGGTTGAACTTCCACTATCTAAGCCAGGATTGGCAACCTATGTTTCTAAATGTATTCTAAATATACCATAATATTAAAAAAAAATTTTATATAAAGTAAATAAATAATAATAAAAGAATTTATAAATTAATACTTTTTTTAAAAATAGTGTTTTAATATATAATTAAATAAAATTATATAATTTTCATAATATAAGATTTAATGTCATTTACAATATATTATAATATAATAATACAATACAGCTAAAAAATAAAAAGGGGTTTTCAAGCGGTCAAACTGTGCGGTCATCATAATTTTGTAACTATTTTTACAAAAAGGTTACTAAACCCTGATATAGGCCCTAAATTTATAATAAGTTAAGTAGTTGAATTGAATTAAGTTAATTAGAGCCCTTGTATTATCTCATGTAAATTATTTTTTAAACAACATTGAGTATAGTTTTTATTGAATTGTTATTTATTTGCAAATGACAATTGTCTAGTTATAGATAGATTGAATAAAAATATATTGTTTATATTTCTAATTAGGTAATTTGCCATTATAATAATTTCTGCTATATGTTTATACATTTTATCCCTATGAACTGAATAGTTTTCTTATAATAAAAATGTTTACTTTTATATTTTTATAGAATAACTCATACTGTTGTTTTGGAAGATCCATATTCTGATCCTGATGGATTAATTGTACCAGATCGATCTCCTGAGCCACCTTTAGAAGTACTTCAAGTAATTAATTTAATAAATAATATTTGTACAATATCAAATTCTTATTTTATTTATATTTAAAAATTTAAACTAAATTAATTAGCACTATACTTATTTCTAGAGTGATAGAATTGGAGCAGATGAAGATATCACAGAGGATATAGATGCTTCAGAATTAGAAGAAAAAAGACAAGAAAAAGAAGCTCAAGCCCGTGCTACCATTCTTGAAATAGTTGGGGATTTACCTTCTGCCGATATAGCTCCTCCTGAAAATGTTTTATTTGTATGCAAACTAAATCCAGTTACCAATGATGATGACTTACAAATCATATTTAGTAGATTTGGTAAAATTGTAAGGTAAATATTTTTTTTGTCAATTTAATTATTTTTAAAGTTGTTAGTAATTTAAGTTTTTACTTATTTTATAGTTGTGAAGTCATAAGAGATAAAAAGTCTGGAAACTCTTTGCAGTATGCTTTTGTTGAATTTGATAACCAAAAGTCATGTGAAGATGCATACTTGAAAATGGACAATGTTTTAATTGATGATCGACGAATTCGTGTAGATTTCAGCCAAAGTGTATCAAAAATCAAATGGCTGGGTAAGGGACGAGGAGTAAAATATACAGATAAAGACGATGAAGGAAAAAATATAAGCAATAAATATTCTCAGTACAGAAATAAAAAAAGAGATATTGATGATTTTAAGAATAATCACCACAGGAATAAAATATCTAATGAAACTGAGCGTTATAGAAAAGATGACAGAAATTATAGAAATCGAGAAAGTGAAAAAGAAGATATTGATAGAAGACCTGACAGAGATGACAAATATAAAAAATATGAGCGAGATAATAAAGATAAAAGACATGAAATCGATGTAAAAATACGGAAAACTTACAGAGATGAAAGAGGAAGAAAAAATTATAGAAATGAATCAGATAAAAAAAGTGAAAGAGATGAGAAGAATAAAAGAAGTGACAGAGATAAAAGAAGTAAAAGAGATGAAAAAGATAGAACAAATCTAAAAAGTGAAAGGGAAAAAAGATATGAAAGTAGTGGTAAAAATGAAAAAGAATATAGAAGTGATAATGGGAGTAAAAAGAAGGAAACTGAGCAAAATGGTGATAAAACTTCAAAAAAATATAATTCAAACTTTTATGATAATGGATTATCAACAGAAAAACAAAAGAATGAAGTTACTGAATCTGTTAAAAAATCAAGTAAAGAGAAGTATAGTCATGATGATGAAATCATCATGAAGAATACGACAAAAAAAAATGAAAATAAATCTCTTAAAAATGGCTTAAAAAAGAAAAGACATAGACATAGTTATAGTTCAAGTAATTCTTCATCCTCATCATCTTCTAGTACAGATTCATCTAGCTCATCAACTTCTACTAGTTCAAGTTCTAGTTCGACTTCTAGTTCTAGTCATGGTGCCAAAGTAGTTAAATACTATGATAAAAAAGGTAAACTAGTCAAGGTAGTAAAAAATCAAGATTCTAGTTCCGATTCAGATCGTAAGCATAAAAAACGTCACAGGAAAAAAATTGTTAAAGTGTATAAAAGTGTAAAAAGGAAAAGAAGAAGTGTTTCTGATTCTACTGATACTTCATCTAGTGAAAGCGAAGAAGATAGAAAAAAAAGAAGAAAAAAACAATCAATTAAAAAAGGCAAAAAGATTAAAGGAGGATAAATATTAAAATTTTAATAAATTTAGACATTTTTTTATGAATGTTTATTTTAATAGCATGTGACTTAAGGTACATATTATAATAAACTTACACTTGTATATTTGTAAATTGTTATTTTCAATTTACTAATTTTTGTGTTTGTATTTGATATTTAGTTATGAATAATTATTGATTGCTTATATAAAATTAATTTGAACCTCAGGATACATTTATCATCTGCAGTTTATATTTCATATATTCATGTCGTAATTTAATCTTAACATAAATAAAGCTTATTATGTTGAAGTTACAAGGCGAGTAAATGAGCAATCAAAAAAGACAACAAACAACTTAAAACTTAGGAAATACTCATTAAAATTGAATTTTTATTCAAAAAATTATATTTGAATTTGATCAAAAAAAAAAATTATCTTAATTTTCTTTTGTCCTATCACAGATATTATAAATATAAATTAAATATCGTATGATGTATTAGTTTTTCCTAATAAATAACTGAAAAACCTCCATATACTTATAAGTTATAATATTGATTTTAACTGTGGTTTATTTTTTGTAGGATTTCAAATAGATTATAGATGAATGTATAACGTTGTACAAAAATAATATGTTATACTCTACAGAGACTGAGAGAAATGTCAAATGTTTTTAGTAATTAAGTGTCCCATATTTTATACCAGAAACTTTTTTTCTCCAAACCCCATTAATATTTTTTAGTCGTGGAATAATCACTTTGGTTTGTGTAAAACTCCCATCATTTTGGAAATTGATACCATATAAAATAAAAATCGATTGTCTGCAGAACATGCAATGTGCAAAACTTCCTCTGCAAAATATTGGAATCTATTTCTAAAACAATATGCTTAATGTCAAAATCAAAACAGAATAAAAAAGATGGATAACAGAAATAACTTGACATGAATGTTTAAACTTTAAATAATAATGAAATAGAAGTAGGTAGGTTGGTAACTAAACTACATTTTAAGAATAAAGTTTTTTTCAAGTTTCAACTTAAGAAAATGAATTTAAACTAAAAATTGAGGGATATTTGTTATTAGTTTATGGTTAAAAATATTGTATTTTCACCATTTACATTGACTGTTCGGATGTTATAGAACAGTATTTCCCAAAATCTTTGTTTTACGCCTCCTTTGATGATTTTCAAAAGTCTGGCGCCCCCTTCCTATTACAAAAGATTATCACCTTTTTTATATGCCTACTTTAAAAGGAATATATTTATATATTAATAGTTGTTTAGTGGTATCTTTATCGATAGGTACACAATAACGATTACGAATTTTTATTCATTTTTAATTTTTTCCCTACATTGTAAAATACAAATATAAAACATATAATAATAAAAAAATTAATTTTGTGATGACCGATTGCGCCTCTCCAGCAATATTGACACGTCCCGCCTAGGGAACACTGTTTTAGAATATAACATAAAAAAAAAAATTACCTACACTAAATTTTTATCATATTAATAGTTGTACGAACCGGGCTGACTTCGCCCGTGTGAAATTTTGTAACCTAGGTACCTACATAAAATATTTCAAAATTTAAATAATCAAATTGAAAAAATACTCGTGTGAACAACGGTAGAACTACTTTTAAATAATGGTTTATAATTATAATGATCTCAAGACTTAATAATTTTGAATAATTATGAATATGTTTTCCTTTTATTTTTTATAATACTTATGATATTTTTTTAACCAACTAAAAATATTTAGAAAATGTTATTCTAAAACATACCAGTCTCTAGTATAAACCACAGTCCATATTTATGTAGGTTGGAACTCAGCGTTAATTGTTCTTCAACAAGTTCGTCGAAAGGATTATTTCAACCTAATCTTATTTTTTGAATTTGTACGAAATTAAACATAACACTTTCAGTAGGTACCTATGGTCTATGATAATTCATTTATTGAAATTAAATAAATCGGAATTCATTATTTTGAATCATTTGTTGCTGATTTCAATGTATTTAAACAAAATAAATAAAAAAATTTCAGATTTTTTGCAAGTCAATGAGAAATGTGTTAGATTTAGGTATGTTTAGTTTAGTTATGACAACAGAACTGCCAATCTGGATGGCACATTTTATTTATTGAAATTTTCATACAGAAATATCGTCCAAATTTCTGACTCTTTTGATTAATTTTCAAAAATTCTCTTTCGTACAAACCTTATTGTCTTGATAATTACGAACATAACAAAATCAAATCAACCGAGCTTTTTTCAAAACGTGATGATCTTTCATACAAGCGGCAATTGATTTAGATATATAAACTATATGCACTAGAGCAATGTTTCCCAACCTATTGGATCGACAAAAATGTTTGATAGGTCGCTGTTCTTAAACTAATCACAAAGAATAAACATTTAAACTAATTTAATTGTATTAATTGTGTTTAATTGTAGGAAACTTTATGGGAAAAGACCACTTGGCAGACCAAAACAAAGGCGGATTGATGAAGTAGAGAAGAATTTAGCAGAGATTAGAATACGAGATGAAGAAACTTTGGCGTAGGATAGAGACAAATGGAAGCAAGTTTGTGTTGCGGTACTGGCCCTCAATGACCTTTAAAACCGAAGAAGAGGAATTTAGTTATATACTTTTATATATGATTTTATTTCAAGAATGGGAAATTTTTTCTCGTGTATTGTCGGTAAATACGCTAATGATTGTGAATAGTACCTATATCGTTGACCGTTGTGATAATCTTTTGTCGATTATCCATTAGTATTTATTTAGTAAATGATATAATTATCTTTAAAAAATTATTTAGAAATATGTTTCTTTGTCATAGCAAACTTGATTTTTTTTTTTTTGTGGAAAGGGTGGGTTGCCTACATGGATAAGAGTAATTTTGTGGGTCGTCATAGTAAAATGCAAGGAAAACTGCACTAGAGCTATAACTAACACTATTTGGTGTTGCCCAGGTTTTAATTTGTCAGTGATAATGTAATACAATATTATGTAAATGCAAATATCACTAGGATGAAATTTGTGATCAATCAAGATAATATATATCTATAGATATCTATATATATCTATAAGATATATATTGTATCAATTTTTATCCCTTTTACCACTCTTAACCCCTTTAAGGTTGGAATTTTGAAAAATACAGAAAAATAGCTTTAGTTGTATACCTAAGTGCCTAACTATAAACTATAAAGAATCTCTGTATAAAATGTCAAGTCCCAATAGAATCCACAGAACGGCCATTCGTCCAAATATAGTTTTATTGTGTTAACAAATTCGACCAAGAAAAAACGTCTTTCATTTTTACAACTTTTTAACTTTTAAGTACCACTTTTAACATCCTTAATAGTTGAAAATGTTGAAATATATCTAAATATTTGTTTTTATTTATTTTTACTATATTAATTTACATAGGTACTAAGGTATAGTGTACATAGGTACCTACTACACTTCATTCGGTAATAATTAAAATTTAAAATCAACACAAAATAATAACTATAACAGTATAACCTATATGGCTATAGGTGGGTAACCAATAAAAGTGATAAATTAATTATTATTATTATTATTATTATTATTATTATTATTATTAGGTATACTATAAAAACAGAGCCCAAAGCTGGCTTGACCCTTAAAAAAACGATTTTTGAACAATCCCTTTTTAGCGCTCACTTACGTTGTATAAGGAATCTCTACGTAAAAGTCTCTAAGCCCGGTTTAGGTTATGCGTTGATACTTCAGTAAGTTAGTTTATCTTCTTATATATTATGGCTATAGTGTCCGAGGACGCCTAACATAAAGATTGTACGTCAAATAATTGTATCACAATATCACATAATATTGTATAATCATAATATCAGTCACGGACAATGATATCTTAGTCCGTGATATCAGTGATATTAATTTAAATAGAACCTTATCCAACTTTATTATGCTGAAACTTTTCTATTTTCCTATAATATGGAAGTTATCTATAATTATACTCATACACAAACCCAGTAAATCCACCAATACTTCTTCTTCATATATAGACCTATAAGTCTATTTCCTGTACTTGCTAAGTTATTCGAAAAACTCGTTCTAAAAAAAACAGACCTATAATAAATTCACAAAATGTCATCCCCATGTGCTCAGTTTAGCTTCCGAGCCAGTCACTCCACAATCCAGCAAGTCCACAGATTAGTGGACAAAATTGCGTCTTCATTTGAGACCAAAAAATACTTTCCAGGGATTTTCCTCGATATTGCGCAAGCCTTCGACCGAGTTTGGCACAATGGTCTACTTTTCAAGCTAAAACTTTTTCTTCCTGCCCCTTACTACTTACTAGTTCATTCATACCATTCCTATACTGTTCGCCAAGGAAACTATTTTTCCTCCATTTTTCATATCCAAGCAGGAGTAAACCAAGATAGTGTATCTGTAAGTAAGTGATTTGTCCCTTGATCTTTTCAATATCTTCACGTCAGATATTCCCCAAACTGACAACACCATTTTAGCTACTTACGCTGACGATACAGAAATACTATCATCCAATTCCAATCCCATATTGAAGCTTCTCTCGCTCTACAACTTCACTTAAACCTAATCGATAATGGGTCTCTCAAATGGAAAATAAAAATAAACGCCAATAAGTTCATACATGTTCTTTTCATCCTTAACAAAAAAAACTCACCAGTCCTAATATTTCAAGGAGCTCCTATTCCTTCACAGTCATACGTCAAATACCTCGGTATAGTTTTAAATAAAAGACATCTGGGGCCCCCATCTTAAAGCAAAACAAAAATTATTAAATTCTAGACTTTAATTCTATACCTATTGCATCCAATATTCAAATCTAATCTTTCACTAAAAAACATATTATTAATATCTATGATAAGATCTTTTTAGGCATATGGTGCTTAAATTTGAGGTTGTGCCAAGCTATCCCAAATAAAAATAATCCAATCATTACGATCAATTTGCCTACGCCAAATAACTTCTGCTCCTTGGTTCGTCAGCAATCACTCTCTTCACAAAGACCTAAATATTAAGATATTTGAAAATCCATAGCACACTACAAAAAATTCTACTCGAGATTATCTCTCTATTCCAACCCACTCGTTTCAAACCAGTACTCCTTTACACTTCCGAATGACCTTCCATGCTGTATCAAAAGACGTTGATGCCATGATCTCCTGATTTAGGCACTTAATACAAAAATATATAACGAAAGGGTCCAATCACTGGATGGCTTCCCATATCTTGTTGTGATATTGTTTGCTTATGTTTATTATGTTGTTTTATACATTTTTGAAGATTAGTTTATGGACAACCTAGTGTTAAATTTTGAACCTTAAGTATAAACAGAAAAAAGAACGGATGGGCCTCGCTTTGCTGTACAATTGGGGGTGGAATGCACCTCGTTTATAAGGATAGGTCGTTATTACAATTGATTTGTTAAATTTGAATGCAATGATAGATATCATTGTATACGAATAACGATTCTAAACGGAGTTAATATGTTTGTCTAAAATGAGTATATAATAATATAGTATTTTATATTTAAATTTAATTATAATGTAATTTCATAAAAATTTAAATTTCAAACAGTCATAAAATTTTTTCTTTAAAGCCCGGTAGAAATTGTTTTTATATATTTTTGAAGATTAGCTTATGGAAAACCTAGTGTTAAAATTTTGAACCTTAAGTATAAACAGAAAAAATTTTATGAATTTTCAACTACAAAATAACTTGCAAATTATTGCGATTTTAACATATTTTATACAAATTTGAACTTTATGGGCTTATAAAAAAAAATTGAGTGAAACCATCTCCAATATTTTTTAGTTACAATTAGTATAACTTATAATTAATCCTTTAATAAATTTTCAAGAGTTTTTGGTAAGCCAATTAAATTTTATAGATGTTTAAAAAAAAATTTTTACAAAAATCGAGAATTTTAATTGTCTATAAATAAGACAAAATATGTCAAAATATTTTGAAAACTTAACCATGTATAGAGAACATCAATATAAAGACTTGGTGAAAATTTCAAGTTGTTGCGGTTTGTGATTTTTGAGTTAGAGCATTTTAAAAAAATGTATTTTATAAAAACGTGATTTTGCGTAAAATTTAACGTTTTTTGGTCATTTTTTTTATCGTTTTTTTCGATTTTTTAAAAAAGTATTGAAAATGTTGGATTCTTGACTTGCCCAAGTACCATCTACATTCACTTTCCTTTCAGAAAAGTTACTGTTTGAGAAAATCGAAGCATTTTTACTACCAAAAAAAGTGTCCTCATACACAAAAAATAAATAAATAAAAATAAAAAAAAACACACATCATTGTAAAATCAATAGATTCCATCACTCCGTTCAGTATCTAAAATGCAACTTTATCATGGCCGTATATAGTAAATACACAGAATTAATTATTCTGAGATAAATATACAGCCTCACCTTATCTAATCTTAATAAAACGTACAGTAATTGTTCAATTATCTTAATTAATAAATTCAATTTTTCAAATTATCCTGAAACGCTGTAGGTATATTATATATTTATATAGTTTATATTATAGATAAGTTGAAAGTTTATTTAGTCATATGGGTCATGGAGTTATTATTTCGTAATTATTTTTTTCTTGGTATAGTTATAAAAGGTTCTTAATTTTATTATAAATTAAATTATAAAAATATATCTTAATACCATGATCAACTTGTGGTTTATTTAATTTAATTAAGCCACCTACATATTTTAGGATTGTCGTTTATTAGTTACATTAGTTACAATATTTGTTTGCTTAAGATAAATTTAATAATTATTTATCATAGTGTTAGGGCATAATATGAGGAGTGAGGTTGTGAGAGGTCAGAGCCCAGAGGTATCAATGTGTCATGATTCATAAACATGAATGTTGAAGGAAATATGAGCTCGACATAAATCGAATGAGACGATGAGATGGCTGATTTCATACTGTTGCAGCCATAGTGGTTGAATTTAGGAGGGCGGAGCCGTGAATGGGAAGGAACTACTTTTAAATTTTTCATCATATATAGCGTGCCCCTTCATTTTATTCGGGTTACTTTTAAAATTTAAATTCATGAGTTTTGGAACGCTATAATTGTTCAACTATACAAGAGTCCGTCCTTACTTTTTTCCCAATTCATCCACTGGATGCAAAAGACAAAGAGAGAGAGCAGACAATCTTAAAATCTATCCAACAATAGATTAAATTAAGTGCATTATTAAATGTGATATGTACAACCCGAGTCGATATGGTTATGTTATAACATAATATGAATTAATGAATCTAAGGCTATGCTATTTATGATTTAATTTCGGGACTTAGGAACTGCTGAAATGAGATAATATTTTATAATGTAGTTCCAAAAGCGAGCACCGAATACATCTATAGTTGCAATTGAAATTTGTAATAGCCTTATAGAAACCCTGTAGCCTGTATGTACCTAGTTATTCACTGTAGGTACTCATTTTGAATTCATCGTAACTTTATGGCATGCGGCTCTAGAAGTTAGACCGTGCGTCGTCATGGAGGAAACGGTTTCGTGGTTTTGTTCCGCCATGACTCACGAGTAGTCCCCCGGAAGCCAAGGACACCCGGGTAAACGTTTTTTTTTTAGTCGTACTGCTCGTACTGCTCGTACACTCGACATTCGTTCGAGTCGTACGTCGTTCGACTTGTTCGTCAATCAGTGACGCACTGACGCGGTTCGTGTGTTCGTCGTCTTCTCGACGAGCGCTTCTCCTCTGTCGTTCACTTCGTTGCGTCTCGCAGTGATAAAGAAAAAAAATAAAAATATCTACTATCAATATCTCGAAGTCGAAAACTCTTGCTCTCTGACAGTCTCTGTGGTAGCATTATATTCGTCATTTCGTCATACACTTCGTATGCTTTGTGCACGCAGTCAGTGTTGACTTGGCGCCGAAATCTGATCGCGTTCGCCTCGCCCAACAACATCGCTGACGTTAAAGTTTGCATAATTTATCACGAGAAACGCCATGGCCGACGAAGATATGGCGCACACCAATGGCAACGGGCACGAAGAGAACGGACATGTGCCGGAAATCGAACTTATCATCAAGGTGAGAACCGTATACTTACCGTTTCTTCTGATCGGCCTCTCACGAATGTTATGTACCTACCTACCCTAAGTGCCCGACAAAAGCGCATTGATATCTTATCTTCAAGCTCGGTGACGTCGCGTAACTAACCTAGCGGGTGCATTCCATTTCGAGCTTAATTTCATTTCTTTGAAAATGCCTCCTGTAGAATCGCTCGTTTAAGTTTATTTTATTTTTATGTTCATGTAGGATTTTTTAAATAAATATATGTGTTCATTACTATTTATTACCTTTTTTAGCTTTAAGATAAAGAAATTTTAAAAAAACAACATTTTTATTGAACTGTAGTCATGGGTGATGGGACATGGATGTTGTATAAGTTGTAGAAAAAGTATGCTTAGGTTTTGTAATATAACCATATTATAGAAGTACGTAGTGTCGTAATGCAATTATACGTAGGCAACACTTGGTTATACTTTTGATAAAAATAATTAAATTAGATAAATGTTTTTTTATTGAAACGTCTGATTAATCAATATTCTATTTGTAGGTATCTAATTATACAGAGTTAATTTTGGACAGTTTACATAACGGATTAAGAATTTTGATTTTTCTTTTAGATAAAAACGAAAAAAAAATCGTCGGAATATTGAACATTTCATCATTTTGAACGTTACCTACATAATCTGTGGAATAATTTTTATTTTTAAGAAGTCAATGGACACTAAATTTGAAAATTAAGCAATTGCAATAATTACTAATTAGTAAATATAGTTGAATAGTTAATTATCTTAATTAGGTATCCATAACTCATAAGCATAAATATAAAACGACATGTACACCTATTTAAAACTTGAAGTAAACATTGGATTTGTGTAATGTACATTGTATACAAATGAATTTTGGTTTTAGCATTGATTTTAGAATATTCTAAAATCAATTGTTACAGTGATGTTCATGAAGAAAATTCGTGGATTGCTAATTACAAGTTTTCGAACAAAATCGTAAAATGGATTATGTTTTATGCATAGGCAACTCGAATGTCAAAAATTTAAATAATTTTCCATTATAAATGATAATAAAAATTATCAGGCTATTCATTTCATTCCAATTGGCAACTGCAGCACTTCAAAGTACATATTGATATTTATTAATTATTACGGTTATGTTACTGTCAATTATATTATACTAAATTTGTAGCTTATAGCTATACTATCTAGATTTATTAATTACAATCTATAACGGAAAATGCTGTTACTTTTTTATGGTTACTATTGGGTTCCTCCCCTCACTGGAACTTTATGGTCACTTTTCGGTTTTATAAATTGTAACGTTTTTTTTTTAATTCAAATATTGAAGCACAAATAGGTATTCTAATAAAGTACCTTTCATTTTGATTGAGTGTAATTTTGGTTTTTTATCGATACTGTTGACTACAGATATAATATCTTGTTTAAAAATATTATTACAATTACTGAATATAATAAGTATTTACCACCAACCCTTGATAGGCAATATCTAAGATAATTTAGCCTAATAATTATACTATAATATAATATTATACATCTTTCATATGAATATGACCATTGGTGAGGCTTAATACTACTCGATGGTAGGTAGGGACGGTAGTACGGTAGTAGTCCCTACCTACCACCTAATATTTTAATAGTGTGCTTTCTTTATTAATGGATGAACAATTAACTCAAATTTAAAATTTGTATCAGTGATGATACATAAATAATAATCAATGTTCATTAATCAATATTCATTACAATAGCGTCCACCGTTCTGATTATATTCTACACTACCTTTTGTCTATAACTCCTTTATAATTTAATTTATCGTATTGTTTTTAAGCGGTTTTTAACGAGTCTTGTATTTGAACACTAATTTAATATGTGATGATGGGAGGTCTTGGTGATTACACTTATGAGCAGTTGTGACGAGTTTTCGTATAATATATCCCTCTGAAGTACGAGTCTTTGACGCATTAAAAACTATTATCGTGTGTGTTTATAAGATTATTATGATGAATAATAATAGAAGAGCAACGAAATTTATACGAAAGGCGAACAAAAAGACACGAAATGCTATTTATATGATGCATAGGAAATGAGGAGGGGAAGTCGTCAGCTATGAGTGTATACCTAATATATTATTTATATATTATTTTGTTGCCGCACAGACGGCAGTTGAACTGTTGAACACGCTCGTTTGCGCAGGGCAGGTAATAAAGAAATGCGAACCGGCTGCGGGCGTGTGTAGTGCCGTGTTACAGTATATGTACAATATATTAATATTATGTATACTGGTGCAGTGCTGTGGGTCTGGATGCAGATGTCTCGCCCCCGCCTGTCTGCCCACTGCACAAATAACGTATACGAGCGCAGCCATAAGTATACTGAACGTCTGAACATGTATTTATATATATATATATGTACAGATAATATATTTTGTGTGTATGTGTGTGTCTACTATACACCCGTAGACGTTATTTATTTTCAGCTGTCCCGTCGCGCGTGGCTCACGTACCTCCCTTCCACTAGTCCCTTTCGCTCGCAGCTCGTTGTTTATACTCGGCCAATGCTGCTATTATAATACAACGATCGTTTTTCAGAAACCATTGTTCTTAAGTATTACACGTATCGTATGTTATTTAGTTATGAAAATACCATACATGTGGCCGATGGGTTAAAAATTGAGGTTCTAAAGACAGAGTTGGATTTTGTTTTATTATTTTGTATCTATGTGGTAATAATTTTAGAAATAGGTACCGCTTCAATAATAACTACATTTATTCCTGACTTATAACTGAATAAGCTGTAAAACTAACGATTTGGTGAAATATAAATTTGCTTTATGCATGCGTGTAAAACAGAGAACAAGATAAATGTGAATATGACACGTTTCCTGCCAGTTCATTATTTGTTCGCGAACATTCCCGCGATGCACCATCATAATATTATTATAGTCTTAAAATTATTTTAACCAAGAACTTCTGATATGTTATCTACATTCCACAATCACTATTGACTATGTATAACGATGAGTATTGTATCGTTTACTCAACTTTTTTTTTAAAATGTAGTGAAGTTACTAATTATAGTGATTGCATTTTTTATTTGACCTGTTGGACTTAATGACAGTAAAAATAAATTATTAACGTACTTACTAATTATACTTTAAAAGTGAAAAATCTCTAAAAAGTAGCTTCATGAGTATAGCTATTAGCTAGATGAATGATAAATAAATATTTCAGTCTTTAATGCAAATTATTCAAATATGTTTTTAAGTAATCAAGGTATAAAGGATTATATTTTATTTTACCATGGTACTTATATTTGGTATATAGGTTCTTATATTTGATTATTTAATTGATACAAACAAACCAATTTTAACAATCAAATACTATTTTGTGCTACTTTTATTTTTTTGAAAATATAAATGTACTATAGAATGTTCAAGCTTAATATATTTGATCTTCTACTTTCATTAATAATATATTTTAATATACCTAATTTATACTTTTACTTAATGAAGCATGTAGTGTGCACTGTGTATATGTATGTTTGTATAATTGTATACGAGCTCGTGTATAAATGTCAATCGTGTACCATATTCCTTTACACTAAATACCTATTATATTGTAATAATAAGAACATAATACAAAATATTTGAACACTTTTAGTATTAACTATAAAATTATCATGTCCTAAAGTATAATTAATGTATCAGAAAATCTATCTCCTATAGAAGTTTTATTGAAATACTTTTAATATTAAATTTATTAGAAAATATACTAGGTATAGTGTTTATTACGTTTTGTTTTTTTTTACTCTCAAATGTTCGGAATTATAATAGATTCAATAGACAATGACGTCATCCTTCATTCATCACTTTTTCATTGTCTGTTAACAAAACTGATGAAATTGTGTACAATAAAATGAACATATAGTTTAACTTAGATATAATGAGTTACTTATATAATAAAGTTAGATAGTATGAATAAACAATTTTGCCTATAGTTCTTTCACGTGTCTAGTTTTATTTAACTAACATTCGGAGGACATTTCTATTATTTTGTTGAAAATGAAAAAAAATAACTTAAGAGGATTGTAATCTATGATCTTCTGTTTCTGCAGTTTATCACACGCACAATATAGGAATTTAGACGTTTTCTATTTCCAACGTTCCGATCGATTATAAGAATTTTGAAATTTGATTTAAATTCGTCGTTAAGTCTACCTTAGATCGACATTCCCACTTTTTTTTTTATTTTTCCACTTAATATCCCCAAAAATTAACATTTGTTGATTTTTATGTTTCCAATTCGTTTAATTCTATTGTGTGAAATTTTGGGGGCAAAATCAAAAAAGTGGGAAAGTTGATCTAAAGTAGACTTAACGACAAATTTAATTTAGTTTTCAAGATTTTTATTGCATTTATTGATTAATTCGTACGTAGAAAACGTCTAAATTCCTATGTTTCGCGTGTGATAGACAGAGACGGAAAATCATGGCTTACAATCTCCTTAATTCACATATTCCAAGTAAAGTTTAGAAATTATGATAGAAACCATCATAGGTATATTTTGCAATAATATTTTTAGTATATTTTAATCTTTTTTTAAAATGATTGAAATATATATGTTATACTTTAATTTTTAGATTACCTATATATACTATATACATATTATGTAGGTACTACATATATTAATTATTATTTAAATATATACTAAAATCTAAACATCATGCAAAACTACTTAACTGATTTTTGAGTTGTATACAGTATTTAATTATTTATATTATTATTGGTATAAACGGATTATTTATACTATGAAAGTACCTAACTGAAAACCAAGGACTTTCTTTCCATGAAAAAATGGTTATATGTATATATTTATACTAAATAGTAAATGTTTATGTATAGTTATTCGTGGTTAAATTGAGCCATCATATCGATCATTAAAAAATATAACAAATTTTAATTGAACACTTCAAAATTAAGTTTATTTATTAGTTAATTTATATTAATTGACTAAATGCACTGACAATATTGTTCTTAGTACCTAATTAGTAAAAATGATGACCCTATTCTTAACAATTGGATCGGGTTTCATTTGTTGGGTCAAGGTGGAAATTAATCACGCAACAATAGGTATATCAGCATACATCCGGCTATGGAGATTTATCGTTCCACGTTAAAATATAATTTACATTACAATACCGTCAATACCGATTGCCTTGTGTTTTAACACATTCATATATGATATAAAAATTTGATGTGCCCACACTCATTGTTTGAAACTTGTCAAATAGGCACATAATTTAGGTTAGAATATCTGGAAAAAAAAACAATGCTTTTAAAGAAATAATAAATTCTCTATAACATCGATCAACTTATCGATAACTTATAACGATTTCTTTCGATTGTTTCGAAGAAACAATGTATATAGGTGCTATACAGTTACCTATATTTTCCAAGAATAAACCCTTAACATTTATTCCAATTAATAATTACAATCAATCAAAGAAGTTGAAAATTGCGAAGTGATTGAAGCAAATGCTTTTCTTGTATAAAAATTATCGACTTCTATTTGAGTAATTAATTGTAAATTTCTAATTTACGTATATTTTCCAAATATTTTATATATAGTTTTTTATATATTTATTGTTTTTCATGTGATGAATAATAAAGTTATATAGACAATGTCATGTATTGGTATCACGAATAGTAATGATCGTAAACAATACTAAGTCCAATATGACTTAGTATTGTTCAAGTCCAATATGACTTGTAATTTCAACAATAATCCATATTAATGAAGATTAATTAAAATTTAATACATTTTAAGTTGACTGATATTTTATTTAACTACCTTGCAATGTTATTTAAACTGTGCAAATACCTGTCCAATGAGTTATTTAAATGGCTTTAGCTATTTAGAGCCTTTATTTACACTATACTGGATTTAAATATTTTATAGAGTAAAATTAATGCAGATCTATTTTTTTTATATATATATATATATATATATATAATAATTAATAAATAATAATGCATAGGCACAAATGGGAGGAGGGGGCTATAGGGTCTGATCCTTCAAACATTTCCTAAATTTTTTTTAAACTTTTCCAGTATTATAGTTAATGATCCAAAATTTATGTTCCTATTTTTAAGGTTATGTATTTCGTTAATGAACAATTTTTATTTTTCGTGGTGTTATTTATAGTATTATTGTACATTGTAAGCTTGTAGGTATAAACCATAATATAACATTTTCTTAAATATAAAAAAGCTTCATTCAGTGCTAGTATTAGTAGCTAGTTACACCCCAAATCTAGGGCTACCATACGTCCGGATTTGGGCCAAATCTCAAACGCTATTTGTGTTAATGTAAAAACCATGGTATGACATTTAAAACATCAGATCTTGTATCATGAAATTGTAACTATTATATTATTTAAATGCATCAGTCTACAGCCTATACGGCTATATATCATATATTTCTCAGAACAGTATGGCTTTTTGTATTATATTCTCACAGTAAACAGTATCTATTTACTGTTTGTCAT
Source organism: Chaitophorus viminalis (assembly GCA_025469195.1). NCBI lineage: Eukaryota > Metazoa > Arthropoda > Insecta > Hemiptera > Aphididae > Chaitophorus > Chaitophorus viminalis. The sequence continues at coordinate 17,606 of JAIPRK010000103.1, read as the reverse complement.
TATATGAGGCTGTGTTCTCCTATTGTTAGTTGTATATGTACGGTTTTATCGTTTATCATCCGTCGACGTAGATTTTTTCTTTTTCCTAAATTAGGCCTCGTGCCGTTTCTGGTGATTCAATTCGACACTGAAAGTGATAGAAGTATTAGGCATATATTATATCTATATGACACTGTATATCCGACGCCCGAGTAACAATGTGAAACAAGTACTCTGATATATGATCTGCACGGCGTGGCAATACGTCGCTTGGAATGTACAATATGTAAACGATTTTTATCGGTCTAAATGTGACACTTATTAATAATTTCTTTAATAATCATACATTATAAATAGGTATATGATATTTATAAATAAACATTAAAACACTTAAATGTTTATTTTATTGTTAAAAACTATTCTTCAAAAATTTTATCGCTGTATATAAACTATTGCTAGTTGATACTCTTCTGCATGTCAGCTTATAAATAGTATAGTACTCGATTAAACTATTTACATATTTTACTGTACAGATACTCAAGCTTACCACAGCAAATTACTTCATTATTTGTTGATTGTTCACCATTATTATGCAGGCCGCTATCAATTCTGAATCTAAAATTTCGTTTCTTAACTAAAATTATATTATTTATATTTCCGACATAGTTACTATAATTAGTTTACTAAATACTTATCAGTTTTCATATTATTTACATATTTTGTATATTTTTACAGCGATTGTTGAAAATAATATTATTCTTACACTTATTCATAGAGTATATCATATTACCTATGCATATTTCGTTTTCATTTAATGATTATCTTACACATTTTTGCAGCCTAATGCCTAAAAGAAAGTTTAATTTATTAATAAAGTTTGTGCATGTGTATTTTTTACGAATTCAGTGTATATTATGAATTAATAAAATTAGTAATTATTCAAAACGAATAATTAGTTTTAGGATTTCTTTTTCATAACACTTATTTAATTTCAGTTTAACACCTGTTAATGAATAGTTAGTAAAATAAAACAAAGATATGAAGTAGTATGATGAAGAATAATATATACATACTTGTACCTATTGTGCTAAATATGTACATATCTTATCGAAATGCTAATTAAATAGTATCTGTATTGTTCATAACAATCATAAAATATTAATAGATATGTATTTTATATTCCTACAGGTATTTAATTTTTAAAAAATTCGATTGTATATTAACATATACCTAACTATAGCTTTTGTTTTTGATACATTTTTCTTGTTATTCAATTTTGATAACCGATCATAAATTTGATTAATAATAATTTTATAAAATATACAACATTATATTTTTAAGTTTCCTTAATAAACAAAAACCGTAAACGGCGATTCCTGTATGCGTAACTGGTACTTCTCAGTTCTCTCTCCGATCCCTTTATTTGGAATTAAAGTATATTATTTTGTAAAAAATATTTAGATAAAACAATTATATAGTATTTATTTTAACGTGGCTGTTAAAAAAGTTATAATCTAAGATCGACTAAGCTTGCAATTGTAAAAAGTAGTGCCGGGGCTTGATTCGTTAGACTAGTAACCAATTCGAGCAAAAACTTATCAGTGTTAAATTTTCAATCGAAGTGTAGTTTAAAATTTTTATTATTTTATTTAGTGCTACATTTTTTCAAAAGCAACTGGATTTTAAAACAAATATTTTTCTCGTTAAGCTACTCAAAATATGTGTTGTCGTGTACATTAGTATATTCTAGAGCTTTTGATTCTAAACATTTTTAAATTCTTATATTTTTAATATATAAAATTGATAAAGTTAAAGTTATGAGGATAACTATAAAAATCCTTAAAATTGGAACCTTAAGTTGAAGTAAGCTTTTGTTTATTTTAAGAAACTTTTTGTTAATCTTAAAAATAAATTACCAATATTAGCATATTTTATTTCATCTTCTTAATTTGAACATAATTAGTTTTGTGTTTATGACACAATTCAATTTTCATTTGTTTCATCGCAATTAATTTTTTTATTTTGTATATGCCTTCTAAATCTTATGTTGTTGACGTATGGTTTATTTATCAGCTTTAAAACGATAGAGCTCAATATTTTCTGTGGTAAATATATTTTAGTATTCGTCACTCGTACATGCATTATTTACTGAGTCCTATATTGTTCTAGGTTCGGGTCGTGGCACCTATTTTGCTTTCTCCTTGTCATACAATACTGTTCAATGTTTTGCTTTCTCTCACATACGAGTATGACCCATGGTCGTCATGTACGGGTAAGGTGTTGCCATCGTTCATTTGTTTTCTGTTTGTGGACTAGAAATCAGTTCTAATTCAACGATTGTTGATTTTAAATCAGCTCATCTTTGAAAATATGATAAATGATAGTTTTCTTGGGAGTACTTAAATTGTATTATTTTAACGTTCTACGTGATTTAGGTAATAGCAGGCGCGCACCCAGGATTTTTGTTTGGGGGGGGGGCTTAAACATTTTCCTATTTTCTTTACACACAAGTAAATAATTACCACAAATTATAAATGGTACTTTTTTTACTATTATTATTATATGTTATATTATATGCTTAATCAATCATCATTGTAGTAGGTACTATATTTGAAAAAATATGCTATAACAATGTATAATTTAGTAAAAAATATATTTGGGGGTATTTAGCCCCAAAGCCCCCCCCCTTGGTGCGTCACTGGGTAATAGTAATCACAATTATATTATTACAACTATCTATTGCCCTATTGGACTTTGTTATCATTTATTATTAAATATTTTACAACTGATTTATTTCTATATTAGCCTTTATTTTTAAACATTCAAGCAAATCACTGTACAAGTATTTTAATTAGGTATAAGTAATCAATATAATAACCTACATATATTTTGAAAAATAAATATAATTTACAAAAACGTATGCGTTCTCTAGAAAATTCAATAATTATGCTTAAACAATATTATTTTTATTCTGTTATAGTTTCGTGTATCTGTTGACTTAAAATATATAATATATTGTTTTATGTTATGTAATCACGTTTAAAATTTAATAATAATATTTTCTATAAATTGTTATTTAATTTTCTATGGGTTGAGAATTTGAGATAGGTCATATTATTACACAACGATATATCGAAAACCCCTTCTGAATATATTTCCGTAAACTATTATTGAACTTTTAATATATTATACATTGCCTCGTGGTTCTTATGACACAAAACGTTATCCAACTCCACGTTTTTATATAGTATATCCATGGTCATGTATATACATTGCATGTGCAGTAATATAGGCTCAGATAACTAGTTAGTAAAAACCCGTTTTGGATGTGTAAGGAAATTGTGAAAGTAGTTAGTCATCTAGTAACAAACTTTACGATCATATTTTAAAAAAAAAAAACTGTCGCTTTCATTCTTATATGTTTAATGATAACCTTTCCATAGGTCATGACCCTATACTGGATAGTGGGTACAAATTAAGCTAAATGTTTGGTCAGACATATATTTTTTTTTTAATTCACGGTTAACTATCACGATTTAGGTCTTGGTGGGCAGTTTTTAATTTCCTTGGATTACGCTTGAAGTAAAAAGTAATATGCGTCATTTCAAGAACTACAAATATAAAGTATTATTTATAATTAGTATGATGATTATTTTTAACAATATGATTAATACAAAGGATGAGACTGCCATCTTGAAAATAATAGTACCTAATAGTATAATAAATATAATAATATAAAAAACTTCTATTAGATAATTATTTCCTATAATAACAATCAATTACTATTATACTATTCAATATTATCGTGTGTTATTATGTTCAATATACGTATAATACTATACTTAAGAGTTAAGATGGAACCTTATAAGTAAATTAAATGGATATTTAGTATTTTCCCTAAGGGGTTTCCTCGGTGAATTCGAATTAGATAATAAAACAAAAATATTCTACTAAAACTATTAGTAATATACCCTGTTTGATTTTGGATTGACTAGTTATTTTTTTTTACCAATTATAATTGCTATATTGTAGGTAGAGTGAATACGTAAAGGTTTAATGCATTGATCATACCATTATGCAGTTATTTCACGACTACAACTCAACAGCTGTTATGAACTTATGTACATTGTGTACTGTACAATATCATATACATTATACACATTATAATATTAAAATTATAAAATCATTTAATATTTCAGCCCATCGTTGAAATCATTACAAATTGTGCCTGTTTATTTTGCATAGTCATTATTTACTATCTAAAATGCATGGAATACAAATTGTATTTTTAATTTATTACTCACAAGTCAAAAGTCATGACTGCCATATTATACCAAAAGTTATAAAATAATTACAAATTAATAATTATTAATTATTACAAAATATTTATTGTTGGTTTAATCAGATTCCAATGTTTATTTTAATTTTAAATTACATTTGTCATAAAATTGAATTCTAGTATGAATCGTAAAATATCAATTAATTATTAAATAATGTGAATGTGTATGATTTCTTACTATGAAAATAGCTTATTATTTCATAGGTTGGTACTACTATTAATAAAGTAATATTTTCAATTATTTATTATTTTACCTATTATGTAGTAGTATAATACTAGGGCATTTTGACAATATCAATTGTATAAATAAATATCTTCTGTAGATTGCGAGCTTCAAAAAATGTCATTACAATTATGACTTATGAGTTATGACTAATACGCAATACAAATTCTAACATAATATATAAATTAAATTGAGTCATATTTGTTTCTATAATAAACAATTACCCTACAACAAGTACCTACTCTTGGGGTAAATTTAATTGTTCTGATTTTATATATTACACTAAATATTACTTCCATTCCTAATCCAAATGATTGTGTAATGTATTTAAATTGATTTATTATATTTTTATTACTAAATAGTATTTATTAGTTTTACATTTACTTTTTTCAATAGCTAATCTTCTTTAAAATTATAATATTTAGTTCACCCTATACCTAATATATTTTAATCATTAAAATTTCATAATAATCTAACTTAGTAAATGTATCTACTCAGTTTAAATTAGTATAATATCAGGGTTAAGTTAAACGAAATATTTACAATACCCTCTGTCTAAATTTGTATTAATATTTTATTCCAGGCTTCAACAATTGACGGCCGCCGAAAAGGAGCTTGTCTGTTTTGCCAAGAATATTTTATGGACCTTTATCTACTGGCTGAACTAAAAACCATCAGCCTTAAAGTGACCACAGTTGATATGCAAAAACCTCCCCCAGATTTTAGGTAATTTAGTATATTATAAATGTACAAATTAATTTATTAATAATAGCTTAAATTTTTATTTTATTTATTTTGATTTGACTATTACGATTTTTATTATTTTTTAGGAGTAACTTTGATGCAAATCCTCCACCAATTTTAATAGACAACGGAATGGCAGTTTTGGAAAACGAAAAAATCGAAAGACATATCATGAAGAATGTACCGGGTGGATATAACCTATTTGTGCAGGATAAAGAAGTGGCTACTTTGATTGAAAACTTGTACAGTGTACGTGTCTACTTTACTTGGTTTTAACTCCTAAGTTATTACAGTTTGAAACAGTGCGTTATTGCTGAACACCAACCAATTTACTTTCCATTTCATATCATTTGTTATTCACTCATTTGCTAAGAAATGACTCGTGTTGTAAGAAAAAGTAGTTTGTCTGGTTTTTTTCTCATACGCATGTATCACTAAATTGCAATTCCACATGCATCGCAAGTTTTATTTTCTTTAAATATTTGGCCTCCTATCCTTGGATAATACCTACATAATATGTATATTATAATAATAGAACTCTGGTGATAACATAGTATTTTATATTGCATGTTGTAAAAACGTTGTCGAAATATTTTCAATAAACATTACTCATTCGTAATTTATGTATGTTAACGTTATAATTAAAAAAAAAAAAATTGTAGACGTAAGTGTTTTAATAGCGAATAACAAAATATATGTAATAATAGTTAAAATTGGTATAAACTCTAAAGGTAATATATATTATATAAAGTTAATAATATAATCGAGAAGTATTATATATGTCTTAGTAGTATTTTATACTCTAGGTTTAAGATAAATATCAGTTTTTTTAAAATTTGATTAATGATTCAATTGTAGTATGTGGTATGCATATGAAAATAATTCATCAGAAAAGAATAGCACCATCTAATGAACATAAAAAGGCAGATGTAACTTATTTATAAATGGCATATTATTTATAATTTTTAAAAATAACCATTTACAACTTTAATTTCATGCACTGTATATGTATTTTAATGTATAATTTCTTGGCTTTTTTATAAATCCTTAAATGTTACCGATAATATCAATTTTGTAGTTAAACAAAAATATGATATTGCAACTCGTAGGTATAAATCCTCAGGGTTTGTAATGTTTACAAAAAAATTTGTTTTTCCTTTTCGTTTTCAAGGAAAAAACCTTGTTAGTCAAGCGTGCATGGTATGTGCAAGTGTTCCTTGTACGGAAAGAAGTCGACATAATATGGATGTTATTCAGCGAATTTTACCGTCTATAAAGTTCTTATCACCTTCTCTCACGCTCGCACATTGTGTCTATTATTGGTTTATCGTTATGGAAATAATATTTCCTTACAATCTGTTGGCTGTTGTGAAGATTGTTTTATGCTCTTTAGTCTTTGAACGTTAATTATCTAGAACATCTTACTTAAACTAGAGCCATTGGTTTGTTTCAAAACAACATCCATTTTATATTATTCATTCGCTCATTCCAACACGAACCAAACCTACGCTACGTATTATTGTCAGTTGATATATGTATGTACGTGCGTATGTACAAGTGCTCGCGTATGTACACATTGCACAGAGAGAGAGAGAGAGAGAGAGAGAGGGAGAGGGAGAGAGGGAGGGAGAGAGAGAGAGTAAGTGAGTTATGATGTTTAAAAACTGATGTTCGACCTAAATATCTTTATGTTATTTCAACTTGTTCAAATAATTCCCTTTTATAGGCCCCATTATACATTTAAATTGTTTTATACATTAAACGCAATTTCATGAAATTTATTTTATTCAGCATACATTATAATAATATAGGTAATATATTTCTGATTAATTAAATGTTGAACAGGGTATTAATTTTACTAGCCATACATCATAAGATGGTATAATGAATAGGTATTCTTATGTGCATCTATAATCTGAACGTAATTGTTAAATTATTACTAGTCAGAATTTTACATTATCGTTTATATAATTTGTCATTGTTATTTTAATTAATTTCACCAACAGTATGTACTATATAACGTATAGCGCCCTAAAAAAAAATAAAAAAAGTTCATAATCAGAATAATGCCAAATACGTTTTATTTTTAAAAAAATATTTTTCTTTTAAAGTATTTAGTCTTCTATAATAACTTTAATAATAATACATTATAGGTTACAACTATTTTTTATAGTATTGACTTAAAGTGTGTTTTTTAAGACTTTGTATTCAAGAGTTTCACTACATAAGTATTTTTTTTTTTTAATTCTAGTGTAGTTGGTCATTTTTTACGGCAAATAACATCATCATTGACATATACATTTTATATGTTGGTATCGGAAATTATACTGTAGACAACTATCAAATTTCTTAATTTTGCAAACTCGTATTTAAACATACAGTACTAATCGTAACTAAAAATTGAAATCTGATCATAGGCAATAAAAACAAGTATACATTTTCTAAAAATGTTGATTTACTAAATTCCAATTAAAAAATGATCGAGTTTCTATAATATATGATTTACAATCACGCATTCATACTGAGTATAAGGTTATACTCGTTTATTTATTTAAAATGGATCCAATATTCGTTTTGTTTTAATTACATTGCTTAATTTATATTTATCCAATATAAAGTTAATTCTCTTCTTCGATGGAGTTCAATTAAAAAAAAAAAAAAAAGTGCTTATATTAAGTAGGTACATGAGTACATTGATAATTTGTACGAAGTTAAATTTTGCAACCATATTATTAAACGTTATTATTTATCTAAAATAGAAATTCTTATAAAACCAAATAAAGTATATATATATATATATATATATATATGTGTGTGTGTGCTTATAGCTTATTACATTTTATCTTTATCAAATTTAATTTCACTTATTTTACGATTTACGATTTTTGTGTATAAAGTTAGAAACTTAATTCTGATATGTTTTTATTTTACCGGGTCATATATACGTCAGAAATATGTTGCTACTGTACTGTTCATGTTATATTCCAACACAAATTCCATTTTTCGTTCAGGACAATTTTTTTATCTATTTTTGTTTTATTCATTCCCTATTAGCTGTTATAACATTTACATTTAACGAAACTAATTTTTTTTTAGTTACAATATTTATAAAATTTAATTTATATTTCGAATGTGTTAATTAATCTTTGGTAATCTATTTAAATTTACAGAAGCTGAAGCTAATGCTTTTAAAAAAGGATGAAATTAGCATTAACAGTCTTTTGTCTCATTTGCGTAAGATAAATTCACATTTGGAAAAGAAAAACACACGGTTTTTAACTGGTGACACAATGTGCTGCTTCGACTGCGAGTTAATGCCTCGTCTGCAACACATTCGAGTAGCTGGTGAGTTGTATAACGGCCATACCATGTTTGAAAATTATTGTTATACTACGTCGCAACTTGCTTACATGAGCCGATGAGTTATTTTTTCTATCTTGTGTATACGTCTTATAGGCATAACTAGATATTTTCATTAGACTGGGCCACGTTTCTCAATCGATTTAGACATATTCTTAAATGGTGTTTTTATTTCAACTAATTTATGTATTTGTACTTTTTATAATTTTTTATTTAAAAATTAAAAGTATTATCTTATGAGTTATAAATTTATAATGTATATTATGAATATATTCTATATAGTTGTAAATTTTAAAATGAAAGTACCTACAATCCATATCCAATTATTTTACCCTGTTTAAAGTCGAATGTCAATATTTCTTTAGCGCAGTTTTATTTTTAAAGCATTCTGTAAATATTTAATAAAATAATAACCATATAAGGTTCAAACTAAATACACCATTTTCAACGTGATATTCAGTTAATATATTTTAAAATTTTAACAAATTAAGAGAATTTTTATAAAACTAGACGACGATCATATGGAACAATTTTTTTCAATTCTTCAATTATTTCATCGATGTCAATATTTTTTACCCTGGTTGCTCAATATATGAAAGCATCAAATTGTCCTGATGTTCCTGTGTTAGGACGAAAGCATTGTTTTAACATGTGTAAGCTTTGAAAATACTATTTCACATAATACACTCGAAACTGGCATTATGGATGATTCCTGTATTGTGTGAAAATTGTCTCATTACTACTTTTAATTATTTAAGCATCCGTTTTCAAAGAATAGTTCATAAAATAAATTAATTCGAATTCAATATAATGCAAGTCAAAATACTAAAGTACCTTACGATCGAGACCGTATAAAATAGGCAATAATTTATAGCTTATAACAAAAGATTATTTGTGTGTTCCAGCACGTTGTACTTAAAATTTTAAAAAATACATTCAATGTTCAAATACTTCTCATGATGATTTTGGCTAAATAATAATGATTACTGTTGTAGGTACTAAGAAATAATAACGGTCCCTATTTATTTTATACCTTTTTATTTATTTTCAAATAATACTTTTCCTAATGTCCATTTGTTACGTATACTGTGTACATACATATGAGTACCGATTTGCCTGGGCCAATGCCCAGTTGGCCCGGACAGTAGTTCCACCTAAGTGTTTATACCATAACGGCCAGTATTATTGATTTAATCTTGTTTATATACATGTGCAGGTAAATATTTTATGGACTTCCAAATGCCTTCCGACTTGAGGTACCTATGGCGTTACATGTTACACATGTACCAACTTGATGCGTTCACCCAAAGTTGTCCGGCCGACCAAGACATCGTCAACCATTACAAACAACAACAGGTCTGTAATAACATGCGGCCAGGCCGTCGTCCTAGTCCCCAGTCGTATGTCCGATGACACTTTTTCCAAGTTGAATTAAACCGTCCAAACCTAAATTATTCAATGAAATTTTAACATAAAATCACTTATGAAATACACTTAAACATTGTTGAGATATATATATATATATATATATATATATATTTGTTTTCGACGTGACTATATTATTGTCTTAAACAGTGGCGCCAAACTTCTAAAAAAGTACTCGGGCCAAATTATAATACAACGGCCTCAATCTTCAAAGGATAAAATATGTACATGTCTATATGTACAATTTTACTTATTATTTATTACCCATGTACTAATTTATGCTCAATTTTCATTAAGTAATCATACGTATTCTGCAGGTCTAAATGCAAACTTGGCTCCCTTGGTACTCCAGTCACATTTTTAAAATAATGGTTAGGCGAGGACCATTATCATGGTTTGACCTTAACATAGTGTTCAACTCTACCTATAGTCTTAATCAGTCGATCAACGAATATTTTTGTTATTGTTTTTGTAAATTTACAAAATTTGTCGATCAACCTATTTTGAACAAGTGTATTACCGGTCATTATACATTTATGTGCAACGTTTATCACTTTGAGTTTTACGTTCGAACAAACTTATTAATTAAATGATCGAATAACTGTACCAATATGAAAACATTATTTTCTTGGTGGGAAAGTATAATATTTTTAACCCCTCTGAGAATTAAATCAATCTATTTATGACTTGGCTAAGCTTGGGGATTACAGTTTTATAAGCTCTTTTATTTTAATATATAAAGGTATGTGACTTTTGTGATTATGTTCAAGTGTAAAATTTTTTATTTAAATCCCGAAAAATTCGAACTAGCTGTTTATTGTTTTTAGAATTGTTGATAAAATTTGGCTAATATAAAAAACTTGAAAATTGAATAGAAGATTCCACCAAAGTTCTTGTTACTGTCGTTTCGAAATTATTGAAATCCATAGGCACAATTATTTTTTATAAGCGTTTTGAAAGCAAATATGGACATACTATTTCAATTAATTTTATTTTAAATTGGTTTTATTATAATTAATTTGTGAAATGAAATTTTATTAATAATGTTAAATGACTTCCCTAACTTAATATGTTGATATGCGTGTTTAAGAGTACCCAATGCAGCATTGCTGCTAATGTGGCTGTTACGTCATTCTGAAATTCAAACGTATGATATATGAGTATTAAAAAATTGAAAGCTATAAAAAATGACTTGTTACTGGCTTCGGATCTTAACCATAGAATTTGGATAACCGTGATTACTATTTCTCAAGGGAAAGTTTTCAAGCTTATAAACATTACAGCTTGTTTCGTACCCACTTTTATTTTACTTAAAACATTTTGAAGTTGCTTGTTTTGTTTTTCGCTTCGTGTATTCAACCTTATTTAATTCAACTTATGCATTTAGTTCTTGACGCGCTGGCAGTTAATACGTGAATATTTTATGTTTGGACGTTTTTGCAAATATTATTATACATTACGCTGTAATGGCATGTAATGACTAATAGCTGAGGACTGGGACTAAGCTTTTACCGGTCGCCCTGCAGCCGCTGCTTGTTCAAATTATATGATTTTTGCTAGAACCTCATGTTACAGAACGTCAAGATGAAGAAACACGAGGAACTAGAAACCCCGACTTTTACTACGTCTATACCTATTGAACTCGATATGCAAGATGAATAGTACACTAACTCACGAATTCTTCCTCCTCCGCAGCTTTCTATTGTAAAAGAGGAAAAATATTACTGATATTTCATTAATATCAGTATTACATTTTCTTCTTTTAATTTTAATTATTATTATTATTTTTATTTTTTTTTTTTTAATCTACTTATGTGTACGCTTCTTGTTAATTTATTCATAATATACATTTTGTATTATACTATTTTTTATTAGTATTTTAACTTAACTAAGAGTCTTGCATATACATATTACTACTGTATTAAGTTAATTCTATTAACCAACTATATATTATCATCATTGTCTTGCCTATATACATCAATGTATATTACTATGATAACAGTACCTATGTGTAAAAACATGTTTGTCTAGTGCCTTGAGATTATTTTATTCTTATTCTTTAGTATTCAAAAAATGTATTTAATTTTATTTTTCGATATAATATAATATACTTGGTATTTATTTTAACTGGCAGTACATACAATTATATGTGTTCATTTGAATAATATAAATCAAATTCTATTGGTAATCACTAGAGTGCGAATTTTTAGGTTCTTAAAAGCTTAAAATATGATGCTAATATGTTCTAAAAAAAAACTCTAAAATATTCTCTAAATATGCTTTAAACTTTTAAATATGCAAATAATATGTTTTTTTCGAAAAAATTCGAATTTTTGTTGCAAGTAATCTTTTTTTCACATACTTGACAATAAACTATATCGCCATCAGTCGTTAATACTGTATCGTTTGTTTTATTATGTAAATGTTTAATTTTCGGTATTTTAAAAATAATATGAATATTAGGTACAATGAGTTAAAATAAATCGTAAGGTATTAAACAATTTAAAAGTAAAAACAGTTTTTATCACGTTATCAGTTATCAAATACGATATTCTATGGGTACAATCACGGACCATAAAGTATAATATTATAGTATATTACTCTATGTCACGGACTGAGAGGAACAGAATGACCACAGATATATATATATATATATATATAATAGTATATATAATTATATATATATATATTATATATATTAATAGGTATATAATTATTGTATATATCTGTGAGAATGACCAACGTTACCAATTTGATTACAAACAAGTAGATAACTGAATTATTTTTTATTTTTATCATTCATGTTTTAGAAACAATAATAGAATATATTCTGAAATATGTAAAATAGGCCAAATATTCTCTAATGTCCAAAATATGCTTTAATATGCAAAATAAATTTTTTCCTACGAACTCTTTGATGGATAAATCGTCCACATTTCTCATCCTCGTAGAGCTGTATAAAGCCAATAAAAATATGTAAAAATCTAAATATCCGCGCTCTAGTTATCACTAATCATATAATTTGTGGGGTCACAACTGTTCTACCTATAAATATGTTACAATGTTGCATTGAAATTTTGTAGTACACAGTTTGCATTATAATGTATCCACTTGTCTAAATACAAATTTAGGCTTACTTGTACATGTAAAAACCTGTGTTTAGTCATATAGTGTTAATACACTTTTACTATGGTAGCGAGGGATTTTGAATGGCTGACAAGATGAGGAGGAGGAAGAAGAAGAATTTATTCTCAAAATTTAATTTTTTAAAAATCTAAAAATAGATGTGAAGAACATTGCTGGTCCCCACAGGATTGATTTTGGTTTTAATAAAAAGGCAAAATTTAATATCAAAAAGAAAAATAATTTAATTTGAAGGAATATTATCATTAAAATTTAAAGTTTTATATATTTAAATAAAAATGTTAAAATTGAATAAAAAATGTAGCTTTAAGTAATTTTAAAATGGTAATTATATTACAGAGATTCAATTACAATTGCCAGTTTTAAAAAAATTAAAATTTAATATATTTAAAATATAAGTAGAGACAGAAACAAATCATTTGAAATTATTACATTTCTAGTTTTATAAGTATTTATGTTCTAAAGTACGGGAAAAATAATTGAGCAGGGGTTCCCTGGCCCTCGCTGGTTTAATTTCAAATTTCGTTAAAAGGGTTAAATATAATACCATAAAGATAACTTATTTCAATTGTTATCAAAATAAATGAAATTTAAAGTAAAAATTCAGATTTTTAAGGTAAATATTACTAATATAATAATAGTTATAACTGATAAACATATTATTTATGAAATTTGATCACCACAGTAAGATTTATACTACATGAATATTATGTTTTAATTTAAATAGGTTCACCCTACAGGATTTAACACTTATGTACTTATAACCAGGGTTACCTTAAAATTTACCAATCGTTTTACATTGATGATAATGTAGACAACCGTATTTTTATGAACAGAGTTCTAGCCTTCTAGGTGTTCAAAGTATTATTATTGAATAATTATTATAAGAGCCAACGAAGATTATACGGCGTTGTACTTAGGTGATTCAGGTACATTAATGTCGTATGATCTTTTTTTCGGTATTTCGCTAAACGTTTGGTTATTATACTTATGTAATAATACGTAATAATAATTTATTATAATTTATGAAGAAAATTCTATGCGCAGATATACAATTTCAAATCGTATTATTTCATTACTCACGTATTATAAATATATATATATATATATATATATATGTATACAATTCAAATAAATAAATATAAAAAATAAATACAATTCCTTTCAAAATTAAGGTGATTAATTACGTTTTGATTAAACATATTTAAAGTTTAAAATATAATAAATTATGGTCAAAGTAATCGTTTGTATAAGTATTGTCGATTTTGATGAGATTTTCACCATATAATTTTACTTATCTGCATATTGTAGATCAATTTATACTCTTAACATTTTCCCCTTATTCAGCCAAAGTCGCGAGTTACAGTTACTACTACAATGGTAAAACTGTGAATTAACTCTCTTGTGGGGAACAAGTAATATCGGAATATTTCATTAAATTGTTTAACTTGTGATTGATAAGGTACAACAATAGGTTATTAGATATTTTTGTGCTGATTTAGAGTAATATTTATAAAATCCAAAAATTATAAAATTGATTTTATTGAAATTATTTCAAATTTGACCTACATTAAAGAGATGAGTTATATTAGTTTACAAATAATAGCTGATATTTAAATTTTAATCTCTTAAAAAATATAAAAATAATAAGAACCCCGAACCCCATAAATTTTAATTGAGTGGTAATATTTAATATCTATAAGTAAAAGTATGAAATTAATTAATTTAATGAAAGAATTTAAAGGATGAGTATTTTCATAAAAATGTAGATTATTAAATAACTTAAATAAATTATTTTTCATTTGACAAAACGATTATATCTAGTATAAGAAAAATATTTCTCCAAGATCTAATTTTATAATAAAAGAAACATTAAAATGTAGATAGTGATTTTTCAAACATATGAAAGACTAACGATTCAAGTTACTTCAAAATATTAATTAGATGACAAATATTAATCTAAACTACCTTTTTATCAATAAGCAAAACATATCATCGGCATACTAGGGTAGTGGAATGGACCCAATCACGTATCATGAATTCGTGATTCTTAATGAAACATAATAACGATAAACGAAGGGATGATTGTAATAAAGAACAATGACAATTTTAATTAGCTCAATACTACATATTTTATTTTCGTGAAAATAAATTTACATGGAACATTTATCATTTACATATTATATTAAAGTAGAATAATAAATAATACCTTAAAATGATTTACAAAATAAAAAAATCAGTCTATTACGGACAACATAGGATTTATGGTATTTACAGTAAAACATTATAATTTATAGAAGCATGATAAGTAGATTAATCAACTTCTTCCACAGTAGGTCCTCGAGAATGTGTTCCGGGGAATCCGGTGGACCCACCGGTCGGCATTTGAGATCCTCCAGCTTGTTCGCCGTGTAACTTCATCATTAAGCCCGAGCAGCTCTTTTGGATTTCCTTCAGTTTGAACTCGAACTCTTCTTTATCGGCCAACTGATTGTTGTCCAACCACTGGACAACAGCGTCGCATTCTTGTTTACAGGCGTTCTTCTCGGATTCGGTCAACTTGTCGCCAGCATCGTCCAACGCTTGTTTCACATTGAACACGTAGC